>ML246605.1:30389-83740 GCA_005239495.1 Nicotiana undulata
CACCCCAAGTGAGGCTCCGAAGCCAATTCCCAAGAAGTTCCGTGTGCCCGAGATCCCGAAATACAATGGGACAACAGATCCAAACGAGCATGTCACCTCATACACGTGCGCCATTAAGAGAAATGACTTGGAATATGACAAGATTGAATCTGTATGGCTGAAGAAGTTCCTGGAAACTCTATCGAAGGGAGCTATGATATGATACCATAATTTACCACCTAATTCTATTGATTCGTTTGCTATGCTTGCATATTCTTTTGTAAAGGCACACGCCAGAGCTAATAAGGTGGCCATGATAAAGTCGGACCTTTTCAAGGTAAGACAAAAAAACGACGAGATGCTCAGGGAATTTGGGGTTTAGTTCCAAATGAAACAGATGGATTTGCCACCGGTCACCGACGATTGGGCCATTCAAGCCTTTGCTCAAGGTCTCAATGCTTAAAGTTCCGTAGCTTCACAATAGCTGAAACAGAATTTGATCGAGTATCCAGTTGTCACTTGGGCCGATGTGCATAACCGGTATCAGTCGAAGATCATGGTCGAGGATGATCAATTGGGGGCTCCAACCAGTTCGGTTTGTCCTAACAGGCCCATGGAAAGAATTAAAAGGGACTTTGACTGGGAATCACAGTCGAACAGAGATCGATATCAATCATACAATGGAGATCGAATAAATAATGGCCCAGTACGCGACCTCGTTCAGAATGATAGAAGGAATTATTGGGGACAGAGCTCCTAAGGACTCATGAGCAAGAGTGGTCTCGATAGGGATGCCGGATCCAAAGAAGCACCTCGATTGTCAGAATATAACTTCAACGTAGATGCTTCCGCCATAGTGTCGGCCATTAGGCGTATGAAAGATACTAGGTGGACTCGACCCGTGCAGACCAATCCGTCCTAGAGAAATCCAAACCAAATATGCAAGTATCAGGGTACCTATGGCCATAAAACAGAATATTGCAGACAACTAAGGGAGGAAGTAGCCCGATTGTTCAACGAGGGGCACCTTTGGGAATTCTTAAGTGATCTATCCAAGAACCACTTCAAAAATAGAGATTCAAACAGATAGAACGAGCAGGAAGAGCCACAACACGTGATTCATATAAATTGAGGTTTGTTGTATCTGCGCAAGCAAAGTTGACCCATAGCTCCTTACTATTTCAGAGTCATTTTTAAATTTGTGTATCCCATAAACGAATATACATAAGAATTTAGAATCTAGAATTCATGTACTAAAGTTTGAACTCGCACACACTCAGAGTTCTCCAGCTCCTTTAAAAATAGATGAGACGGTTGTGTATTCCCCAATGAACACAAATAAACTTATGGTATGAGGTCTAGATACAACTAGTCCAGTTTAAATGGTAGCCGGTAAAGACATATCAAACTTCTGACACTTTGCCAAAGAGTAAAATTAACTCCCAAAATTAAAGAAAGAAGAATATTGCCAAGATTTATTACTCAAGTAGAGACATTCAGAAGAAGATAAGTAACTTCAAGAAAAGAGAATGCTGACAACAACAACAACAACAAACCCAATTTGATCCCAACATGTGGGGTCTGGGGAGGGTAGTCTGTAAGCAGACCTTACCCCTACCTAATGCAGGTAGAGAGGTTGTTTTCAATAGACCCTCGGCTCAGGAAGGGCAAGAAGAAGAAGAGGGAAGCAACGAAGAAGAAAGATGAAAAAAAACCACATACCGTAATAAAGGATAAATAATATCAAATAATAGAAACATGGAATACAATACCTGAGGCGAACAAAACCACATACCGCAATAAAAAAATCTAAGACTATGAAGGGAAATGCATGCTACTAAGCCTATCGGTGAACACTATAAACTATCTACTAACCTTCTACCTTAATCCTCGTGTCACGACCCAAATCCTAATTCAGGTCGCAATGGCGCCCAACAACGGGGTTAGGCAAGCCAACATAGAAGACACTAGGTGATACCCCTTTCCCGCCTGATTAAACATGTCGGAAATTACCAGTTTTAAACAATTTAACATGATGATAGCATGATATGACAATAAAGTCGTGAAGGCACAGGGACAAGACAAAGCGCACACACACACACACACACACACACATATATATATATATATATATATATATATATATATATATACAACCCAAACCCAAAATTTATACGACGTGTGTGCCAGGAACTAGTGTCACGAGTGTCACGGGCAACTAACTGAATACACAGCTATATATATATATATATATATATATATTTACAGGTCCGCAGTCTGAATGAAATAGACAGGTAAAATAACAAAAGAAACTCTAGGGTGCTGCCCGGGGATCGCCAGGAAGAGCAGCTCACCGTGAAGTCTACTCGCACAAGTCAGTATCTAGCACCGGCCTGATAGTCAGACGTACCAGCCTCCGGACCTGTACAGTCAAGTACATACAAGAAGAAGAGAAAGTGCAACATGAGTACATAAATAAATATTTACCCAGTGAGTATCCCGTCTAATCTCGAAGAAGTAGTGACGAGAGGTCAACTCGATACTCACTAAGGTCCAACACTGATAATAATAGACAGGATATAAGGAAAACAGTAGGCATGTAAGACAAATAAACATCAGAATGCATCTATATCAGGTATCTAAGTAACAATTGAATTTAGGCAACAAGTAGGACCATCGGAACAAAATAACATCAAGCAAGTCTTATGTCCGCCGTGGCGCACGACCTGCTCCCATAAATGTAGTCACTCTCTGTCTCGCCGTGGCATACGGCCCCATCCCATAACTGTAATCACTCTCTCACTCTGCCGTGGCGTACGACCCGATCCCATAAATGTAATCACTCTCTCACTCCGCCGTGGCGTACGACCCGATCCCATAAATGTAATCACTCTCTCACTCCGCCGTGGCGAACGGCCCGATCCCATAAATGTAATCACTCTCGCACTCCGTCGTGGCGTACGACCCGATCCCATAAATGTAATCACTCTCTCACTCCGACGTGACGTATGGCCCGATCCCATATAGGTACACAAGTACAATTGAAACGAGTCAAGTATCACAATCCTTTAGATTAAACATTACTAATCACAACAAGAGCACATAGCATATTTACATCACGACAGGGGAAAATAATGAACATGTTATGGCCTAACTACCCGGACAAACAATAATTGCCACTACGTACGGACTCTCCTCAATTGGTGCGTACGTATCCCCCAAACAAGTACACATAGCATTCAATGTCACCTAGGGGACAATTCCCTCTTACAAGGTTAGAAAGGAGACTCACTTCGTGACGAAATCACCCCTCGGATCAAGGATGCTCCCGGATCTCCGAAATCTACCCTCGACGGCTCGTAACTAGCCAAATATAACGCTATTGAATCAATTTGGAATCAAGGAGGAAGAATTTACAAGGAAGTCAAAAATTTAGCATTCTTGAAGGATTTCGGAATTTCGACCCCGGGCCCGCACATTCGGATTTCGAAAATTCTCGAAGGAATAAATTAGTCGTAGCCTAAGGATCATAATTATGCAAGTTTTTCTAGAATTCATGGCTTAAAATGGATAATTCACAAATTTTCCCATAGGCCCTAATTACTACCCAAATTTCATGAATTGAGGATTTAGAAGGGAGATTTAGCTAGGAATTGATTTTAAAACTAGTAAAATTATGGAATTTACTTACCTTAATCAGCAAGGTGGAGTTTCCCTCTTGAAATTTCTCTAGGAGCTCAAGGAAGAAGACACAAATGGTGGAAATGGCCTAATTCCCGTCTTAAATAACATTGCCCAGTTAAAGCTTCACTGCGATCGCAACAGTGGGCCTGCGATCGCGAAGGCCAACTGGCCAGACCACTGCGATCGCGGCTGAGGTCCTGCGATCGCGAAGAACAAATGTGCCCGGCGCAGATGCGACTCTATGCGATCACGAAGATGGGCTGCGATCGCGAAGGTATGAGATCTAGCCTTCCGCGATCGCAAAGACAGGAATGCAATCGCGAAGGCCAAGGACTCGACCCTCCGTGATCGCAAAGAGGAAGTTGTGATCGCATAGAAAAATCAACAGCCCAGCCAAATTCCTTCTCTGCGATCGCAACCCTCCTTCTGCAATCTCTGAGAAGGAAACGGACAACAAAAATCTAGTTTTTCCAACTTAGCTCTAGGGGGTCTAAAACTCACCCGAGCCCCTCGGGACCCCATCCAAAAGCACCGGCAAGTCTGTATTCATGATACGGACTCGCTCAAACTTTCAGAACATGAAAAATAACAATGAAACTCAAAATTCAACCCAAAACCAAATTGAATCAACTTAAGAACTTAAGAATTCTAGAATTCACTTCATTGCGCCGAACGGGCCTAAACTACTCGGAATGACTTCAAACTTTGCAGACAAGTCATAAATGACTATACAAAACTATTCCCGGTCCCCAAATTCTGTTCGGACCTCGATAGCATAAAATCACGTCCCAACCCAAAGTTCAAACATAAGGAAATCCTGATTTCTATTTCGGGCGCCGAAGTGCTCCCGGGTCATCGAAAACCCGAGCCGAACATACGCCCAAGTCTGAAATCATCATACGGAACTACTGGAGCTGTCAGAACTCGATTCCGAGGTTGTTTGCTCAAAATGTTGATCGAAGTCAAACTTGGTCAAATAAGCCAACCTTAAGGAACCAAGTGTTCCTAAATAACCCAAACCATTCCCAAATACTGAACCACCTGCTCCCCCAAGTCATAAATCACGAATAACTTCTATGGAAAGTTTCATTTAAGGGAACGGGATCCTAATACGCAAAACGACTGGCTGGGTCGTTACACCTCGACCTCCACACCCTCCTATCCAGTGTCATGTCCTCAGTGAGCTGAAGCAGCACCATGTCCTACCTAATCACTTCTCCCCGGTACTTCTTAGGACCGCCTCCAACCCTTATCAAACTCTCCATGGTCAACCTCTCACACCTCCTGACAGGGACATCTTCTCCTAACATGTCCAAACCATCTCAGCCGTGACTCCCGCATCTTGTCCTCCACGGAGGCTACTCCCACTCTGTCCCGGATAGCTTCATTCTTAATCCTATCTCGCTTGGTACACCCACACATCCATCTCTGTCACGCCCCAAAGTCAAGGGACACGACCGACGCTCAACCGGGTGGACCCCAGTTGAGCGGACCTAGAATTGCCTTTCCTAACCCACGCAACGCCCCGTGATAACAATGTTCATTATACATGTGAATCAACAAATTAAAGCTTAAGCACAAACTTATAATTGAATTCATTTCCACATTTTATCATTTCCACCCTTTTATGCCAAGTGCTTACAAAATACGTACAAAATATGCTAACGTGGAACCCAATTCCGAACCATACCATTTCTACCCAAAATACATATGTACATTACCCACATTTTTTTCTACGGAGCCTCTACGAGTACAAAAGATTTATACAATACTTGCCGGCGACAAGGCCTCGGTTATACCTTACACTACACAATAAACTCAAAATAAGGTGGCACGAGCCACACGTGGCCCCGAGAGGGAGTGGGGCTCACCAGAACAGCTGTCGGACAGGAGAGGTGGCACTAATGACGGTGGGCTGAATTACCTGCTGAAGAACCACCTACATTCATATAAGAAAATGTAGTGCCCCGGCAAAAGGGACATTAGTACTGTAGAATAGTACTAGTATGTATGAACAAACTTTATCCCAAGTACAATAAAATAATACACAAATAAGAGACAGTAATAGAACCAACAAGCATTGCACGTAGAAAGAAACAACCAAATTAAAGTTTCACAAAATTCCCCTTCTTTCTTTCCAACAACATCGTATTCAACAGTTTCATAGATCTTCATTTCAATAGTGATGACATTCCACCCTTATTACCTCGGCCCACAACTTATTTTTTCGTGTTGCGGCGCGCAACCCGATCCCACCTGACAATCATATTTCATAACAACAACCCCAAACAATTACATCACAAGAATCTTCCTTTCAAGGAACACAAGTTCACATCAACAATTCGTTTATTTGGGCCCAAGGCACAATAATTCTCACCAAGCAGTAATTCATGTACAAGATATTGCCATAATCGCTCAACTCATTTACATAATTTCATATCGATAACCTCAAGCAATTACAAGCTTCGCACATAATAAGGTAGGCACGCCAAATCACTGTTCACAATTTCATATAACACAGCGGGGTGGCAATCAACTAAGACAATTAATTTACATATTTTCATACAAGTACACATACCGTATGCTCTTCACAACAAGGGGGATTCTATAAGGGTTAAAGTTATCCATACATACCTCGAGTTGGAATTCCCTTTAATTTCTACTTTCAAATCACCGACCCGTCAAACAACTTCAATCTAATTCACAAGGCAACACATTTATCTTAGAATTTAGGCATCGTTAACATAACCCGAACTCGCTTAGGCATTTTATCGAACACTATGTGGCCCCTTTGAGAATGACTACCCCAATTCGTGTTTCTTTTTACTAGATTACGGTATTTAACTCACATGCATGCACGAATTCGACCTTCATTTTAAAGAACCCACCCACATGTGTTTTGTTCTTAATTATAATATGAGAAATTGGGGAAGTGAGATAAGGACTTACCTCTTTGAGTGAAGAAGATAACACTAGTTCGAAAATCTCCGGGCTTGGGCGACTTTGAAAAACCAATTTGAAGAGGAAGAACTTTCTCTCTCAAGGACCCTCTCTCCCTTCTCTCTATTTTTGTTCAGAAATTAGGTAAAAATGAAGGGGAGGGGTGTCTTAATGAATTGGGGGTCGGGTTTTAAAAATTAGAAAAATAGGAGCCCGACATCGAAATGCGGTCAGGAATGCGATCATATTCCTGACATGCGGTCCGCAGAACCGATTGCAGAATGGCCCTCCAGGTGGGCCAAAGTTGAAAACAATCAGCCCAGGTATGCGACCACTATGCGGTCCCCATACACGTTATGCGATCGCATAGTGCGTCGCATAACCTCCCTCACAAAAATCAAAGGGCAAAAATGCGATATCTATGTGGTCCGCGGAACCGAAATGTGATCGCATTTTGGACCGCATAGTTGTCCTCAAATTGGGCAGTGATCTGCGTATGAGACTATTATGCGGTCCGCATACACGTTATGCGATCGCATAGTGCGTCGCATAACACCCAAATTCTGGAAAATTTTATTCTTTAAGTTCCGGGGTACTTTTTACTCAAATTAGGTCCGTTTTAAGAATTTCCACAGTAAAAACAACTCGGGGACTTTTTCGGGTACTATTTTAAACCAGAATTTTTACGGGTCTTTACAATATCAACATCCTCATCTCTGCTACTCTCATCTTCTGCACGTGGGAGTTCTTGACTGGCCAATACTCAGTCCCATACAGCATAGCGGGTCGAACCACCACTTGATTAAACTTACCCTTAAGTATTAACGGCACATTTCTGTCACATAGAACACCGGAAGCGAGCCTCCACTTCATCCACCCTGCTCCAATGCGATGTGTGAAATCTTCGTCAATCTCCCCGTTACCTTGGATAATAGACCTGAGATACTTAAAACTCGCTCACTTGGGGATAACTTGAGCATCGAGCTTAACCTCTACGTCTGCACCATGGGTCTCACTAAATTTGCACTCCAAGTGTTCTGTCTTGGTTCTACTAAGTTTGAAACCTTTAGACTCCAAGGTCCGTCTCCAAACCTCCAACCTCGCGTTAACTTCGATACGCGTCTCGTCAATCAACACTATATCATCGAAAAATAGCATGCACCAAGGCACCTCCCCTTGGATCTGACACGACAGTACATCCATTGCCAAGGTAAACAAAAATGGGCTAAGAGCCGATCCCTGGTGCAGCCCCATCACCACATGGAAATGGTCCGAGTCACCACCCACAGTCCTCACTCGAGTCTTAGCATCATCATACATATCCCTAATCACCCTAATGTATGCTATCGGAACACCGCTAACCTCCAAACACCTCTATAGGACCTCTCTCGGAACTTTATCATATGCCTTCTCAAGGTCAATAAATACCATATGCAAATCCTTCTTCCTTTCCCTGTACTGCTCCACTAATCTCCTTACCAGATGAATCTCTTCCGTAGTCGAACGCCCCGACATGAATCCAAACTGATTATCGAAAATAGACACGCACCTCCTCACCCTGGCCTCCACCACTCTCTCCCAAATCTTCATAAAGTGACTCAATAACTTGATACCCCTATAATTGTTGCAATTTTGGATATCACCCTTGTTCTTGTAAATCGGGACCATCGTACTTCACCTCCATTATTCGGGCATCTTCTTTGCCTTAAAAATAACATTAAACAGTCTAGTGAGCCACTCCAAACTTTCCCGCCCCGCGCTCTTCCAGAATTCCACCGGGATTTTGTCTGGACCCATTGCTCTACCCTGCACATCTTACGCATCGCTCCTTCCACTTCCTCTACCGTAATTAGCCTACAGTACCCAAAATCCCGCCGACTCTCGAAGTGTTCCAACTCCCCCAGCACAATGCGTCTATCCCTCTCCTCATTCAACAATTTATGGAAGTATGTATGCCATCTTCTCCTAATGAGTGCCTCATCCACCAACACTTTACCATCCTCGTCCTTGTTGCACTTGACTTGGTCTACGTCACGGGCTTTCCTCTCCCATACCTTGGCCAACTGGTACAACCTCTTGTACCCACCTTTTCCCTCGAGCTCCTCGTACAAACGAGCAAAAACTGCATTTTTGGCCGTCGTAACTGATAACTTTGCCTCTTTCTCTGCCTTTATGTAACACTCTCGATAAGTCCCTTTTTCTTCCTTGTTTGTACTCTCTACTAGATTCAAATAAGCAGCTTTCTTCGCTTCCACTTTACCTTGAACCTCTTCATTCCACCACCAGTCCCCTTTATGACCCCCAGAAGAACCCTTCGTGACCCCTAAGACCTCTCTAGCAGCTACCCTAATGCAATCCGCCATCATTGACCACATACTAGATGTGTCGCCCATACTCATCCATGCCCTCATAGCCAACAACTTATCCCCTAACTCCTGAGCTTTGTCCTTGGTCAAGTTACCCCACTTGATCTTAGGTTGCTTACACCCCGCCCTCTTCCTCCTACTCATCTTGATCTCCAGGTCCATAACTAGGAGCCTATGCAGAGTCGTGAGGTGCTTACTCGGGATGACCTTGCAATCTGTGCACATACCTTTATTGCGTTTCCTACAGAGAAGATAATCAATTTGAGTCTTGCCCATTGAATTTCGGAAAGTGACCAGGTGCTCTTCCCTCTTCGGGAAACTCAAGTTAGCTATAACCAAATCAAAAGCTCTAGCAAACTTCAACAGCGAATTACCTCCCTCATTCCTATCCCCAAAACCGTAACCGCCATGCACATCATCATAACTCCTAAAACTAGCCCCAATATGACCATTGAAATCTCCGTCAATGAACAACTTCTCTGTGTACGGGACACTACGCACCATCTCGTCCAAATCATCCCAAAATTGCTTCTTGACCTCCTGGTTCAAACCTACCTGAGGACCATATACACTAATCACGTTTACAGTAAACCCACCAATTACCAACTTAATTCTCATCAACCTATCATTTACCCTCCTAACCTCAACCACTAGCTCCCTAAGGTCCCTGTCTACTGAAATACCTACCCCATTCTTGCCCCCAACGCTCCCTGAGTACCATAGTTTAAACCCGTCTACATCTCGTGCCCTAGTACCCTTCCATCTAGTCTCCTGAACACACATTATGTTGATCTTCCTCTTCTGAAGAATCTTAGTTAATTCTATAGACTTCCCCGTCAACGTCCTAATGTTCCAAGACCTAATTCTCAACCAAAGAAACAAGAATGCTGAAAAACTAGAAAATATAATTAAGTAGACATTAGAAAAGTTCTTGACAAAGGATAAACACGTATTGAAAGGAGGATCACAAAAAAGAAAAGCAACCCCACAACATTCAAAAGACGACAATACGATAAAGAATCGGATATGGAATATCACGAAAATGAAGATGATGACTCTGGAATAAGCTTTGATTCAACATAATTTGGATATGTGAAAAAAAGAAGGAAGGGAGATAATGCTGAAGAATAGTAAGAGAGAAAAGGCATAAATGTGGAGAATAGTAGCAATGATAAGACATAAAGGTGTATATTTGAAAAAGGAGTGGGATGAAGAGATGAAATATGTCACAAAGATAAGTGTATATATATATATATATATATATATATATATATATATATATATATATATATATATATATATATATATATATATATATATATATATAAAGTTGGGAATAGAAAAAGTGATGTGGCATTCTCTAATGCTAGGATTCCTATTTATCTATTTTCTGTGATGACCCAAAAGGTCATCCTAAGTAAATTTAGCTAAATCTATGTTTTGAGGCTCCGAAATCCTTCGTTATTCTTACCTCGATGTGCGTGCACAGCCCGGGCGTGTAGCTGGGAAGCTTCTATGTGAAAATTTGATGAAAATGGAATTTTTGTAATAATTAAATGAATAAAGTTGACTTTGGTCAGCATTTTNTTTGAGGCTCCGAAATCCTTCGTTATTCTTACCTCGATGTGCGTGCACAGCCCGGGCGTGTAGCTGGGAAGCTTCTATGTGAAAATTTGATGAAAATGGAATTTTTGTAATAATTAAATGAATAAAGTTGACTTTGGTCAAAAAATTTGGTGAACGGACCCGGACCCGTGATTTGACGGTCCCGGAGGGTCCGTAAGAAAATATGGGACTTGGGCGTATGCCCGAAATCGAACTCCGAGGCCCCAAGTCCGAGAAATGAATTTTTAAAGAAAATTGTTTTCTGAAAATAATAAAGGTTTTTGAAAATGAATTTTGATGTGAAAACCGTGTTACCGAGCCCGTATTATGGTTCCGGAGCCCGGAACAAGTTTATTATATGTTATGTGAGTTGTCTATGAAATTTGGTGTAAAACGGACTTGAAATGACGTGATTCAGATCAAAATTGGAATAACTAAGCTTTATGAAGTTCTAAGAAAATTCTATAAGTTTTGAGGTTTAATTCTTTGTTTTTGATGATATTTTGATGATTTAAAAGCTTGAATAAGTTTGTAAGATGTTTTGGGAGTCGTGTGTGTTTTTGGTTTTGAGCCCCGAGGGCTCGGGTGAGTTTCGGGTAGCTAACGGGGTGTGAAAAGTGCTAAAAATCTGGTGTGTTTGTGATTTTCTGGTGTCTGGTGAATTACTCTATGTGATCGCATAGGTAAGGTCGCGATCACATAGAGGTAGGAGAGGTGGGGGACCAGTAGCCTTATGAGATCGCATTAGTATGTCCGCGATCGCACTGTATTGTTAGAGCTGGGTGGGGGCTGGCTAGGTACTCTTCGCGATCGCAAGGTCTTGTCCGCGGTCGCGTAGTGTGGGGTCCTTGCTCTATGCGATCGCAGTCGCTATTTCGCGATCGCAGTGTGAGGGAATCTGAGGTCCTTCTTCGCGATCACATCATTCCAGTCGCGATCGCAGTGCTTTAGTATCAGATCCTCCGCGATCGCAACCCCGGTTCCGCGATCGCGATGAACAAAATCGCCCAGCTATATCTTTAATAAAAACAGAATACTCTACACGGGATTTCATAATTTTCAGCCTCTTTCTTCTTCTCCAACCTCCATTGAAGTCCTCCAAGCCAACCCTTCCTCCATAGCCTCTTGGGTAAGTGTTCCTAACATCAAATTCTTCCATTTTCCTTCCTTAATCACTAGAATCTAGGCCTAAAATCCTAAAATCAAAGTAGAAATTAGGGGATTTGGGTAGAGTTAGGTTTTTGGGTAATTCAACCTCCATTTGAGGTCGGATTTCAAAACAAATTATATATTTGAACTCGTGGGGGTACGGGTGATCGAGTTTTGGTCCAAGACTCGAGTTTGGACCAAGCGGGCCCGGGGTCGAATTGGTATTTTTGGAAGAATGCTTGGAAATTGGGAGTTAGGCTATGTGATTGATTTATTGAGTCATTATTGATATACTTGAGTTAATTATGTCTAGATAATACCGTTCCGGAGTTGAATTCTAAAGGGAAGGCGGTGTTAGAAGGTTGATTGCTATATTTTGGACCCGAGGTAAGTGTCTTGCCTAACTTTGGTGAGGGAATATGTATTCTTTGCTATGTGCTAAGTGATTATCATGTCCAATGCATAGGTGAGGTGACGAGTACCTATGCATTGTGAGTCAAGCATGCCCGTGAGTCCATTTTTGATAAAAACTCAGTTATTTCTTCCATGTTCATCATATTGTGAAATTGTCTCTACTTGAAAATTGATTGTTGTTGAAATACTGGTTGTTGAGCTTATGAAGTGTTGGTTCAATTGAGATTCCAAGTGTAAAGTATATAATTGAAGTGACTGGTTATAGCCGAGACCCTTGCCGGGCAATTGTTGTGATATTGATTGATGTTTTTCCCTTGTCGGGTGATATTGAGTTGTATTTACACTATGCTGTATTCCTTACCATTGTTATCTGTCATTGTTTGGTGAGGAAGAGTGTAAAGCACGAAGGGTGATGTCGTGCCATGATATTTGATTACATTGCATAGTGAGAGAGAGAAAGTAAAGCACGAAGGGTGATGCCGTGCCATTATATTCATTGATTACATTGCATAGTGAGAGAGAGAAAGTAAAGCACGAAGGGTGATGCCGTGCCATGATATACACTGATAATCACGAAAGGTAATGTCGTGCCATGATTTACATTGATACATCATATCTTGCATAGTAAGGAATAGAGTAAAAGCACGAAGGGTGATGTCGTGCCATTATTTACATTTCGGACATTTGTACTTGTATTTTCCTTGGTGATTCTGTTAAATTACTTCTTACCTGCTCCCTTATATTCAATTAACTGTCATATTTTACTTGTTACCCCTTTAACTGTCCCCGTATCCTCGTATTTGTCTGTTTATCTTCTGCCTTGCTATCTGTATTATATGTTGTAGAATAGGACAGGTGAACGTTATTGCTAAGTCTAGCCTCGTCACTACTTCGGCCGAGGTTAGACTCGGAACTTACTCAGTACATGTGGTCGGTTGTACTGATACTACACTGCACTTCTTAATGTTGTGCATATCCCGTATCCAGACCCAGTGGACAACATTGAGGGAGTCACCTTCAGTCCACCCAGAGCTTCAAGGTATACCCGCTGGCGTTCGCGGGCCTTGGTGTCTCTCCTGCCTTTGGATTTCTTATTGTCTTATCTTTTCCCCTAGTTTCAAGACAATTATGTATTTCTTTTCAGACTCTGTATTTAGCATTCTGTTTAGATAGTTCGTGAGTTGTGACTCCCGGTTTTGGGGCTTTTGAAATGTTTGTATTTGTCATTTCACTACGCGTTTTGAAATATTTATCTACATCCGCTGTTAAGAATTGAAAGATGTTTTCTTTATTACTGTTGAATTAGGTTGAAAAGGTTAGATTAATTGTACACGTTGGATTGTCTAGCGGGTTCAACGTTAGACGCAATCACAACCTGAAGGTGGGATTTCGGGTCGTGACATTTTCTCATTTTTTTTGGCTTTTTTCTCTTAGTTTCTCTTTAAAAATTGGTAGAAAAATAAAAATATCATACTTAAGTCTTCCTTAAATGTGTTTCATTAATTTCTTTCCTCATTATTTTTGCACACACCAAGAGTTTATAACGTATGAGTTACAATAATTTTACAAAAATACCATACTTATGTCTTCCTTAAATGTGTTTCATTAATTTCTTTCCTCATTATCTTTCACACACCAAGAGTTTGTAACGTATGAGTTACAATATTTTTTTAACTTAGGAACTCCATTGTCACTCTATATATAATCTTCTATGTGAAAATGATTAGTGACGATCCACCTTTAATTGATAGACGGAGGTGGAATTAGGTAGATTCATGAGGTGGAAATGGGCGGCGGAGAAGCCGGAGAAAAGAATAAAATGGCGGCTTGATTTATTTTACCAGGTATATCTGTCTGGTTTTTTCTTTGGACATAAGCAGTTGATCATTTTGTCATATTTCTTCCCATAAGGCATAAATTCCATATTGTAGTGTTAATATAATATTTGTTCTGAAACCACAATTTATTAGAATATTTACATATCTTTTTTCCCATTTTTATGTAATATGTCTGTAACTCCTATTGATAACTCTACCCACACCTTAATTCTGAAATCCCTCAACAATTTTAATCTAACTTGTTTTTCTCTTCTTTTTTTTTCATTTTTCATTTACTTTTTCTTCAAAAATATTTTTCAAATGTTTCAAATACAGTATAAATAAATACCACTTACAAAATTATGTATATATAATAATTATAAATTCTGTGTACATATATGTATAGTAATTATATAAGAGAGAAGATCATAACACTTTAATTATAAATGTTATTTACATCCAAATACCATTAATAAATATTAATTATTTCATGTGAATGTCTTACATTATATATTTCTTTTCCTATTTACTTTTTTCTCATTTTTTTGACCCTTTCTCCTAATTTCTACTTATCATATTGTAAGAGTAAATGTGGTAATATTTACTACTCCACTCATACCCGTACAAAAATACGGCTTATGGTTTCAACATCTAGCCTTATGTTTTTCAATACGAGTAGTTTAAAAGTTTTTGGTCGTCTTAATTAAAAGCTATACTTGGCAAAAATATGAATCATTTTAAATCATTTCTTGACAATATATAATACAAGTTGAGGGATATGTAAACACACACACAATTAGTATTTATATATCAAATAATAAACAAAACATTTTTTTCTATACACATTTACGACTTAACTATAACTTAACAATGTATATCGGCTCTTTAGGTTTTTAACTTAAAATTAAATTAGTTTGTTTGATGTAAACATCTGAACAATTATGAAAGTATTAAAATTTAACTCAATAATAAAAGAAAAATAGATAAATATTTATATACATATATTAAAATACTAAAAATGTTCAAATAAAAAGATCAATTTCCTCCAAACTTTAAAGACTAACAAAAATAAATGAACACTAAAACTTGAGACTAAACTATATATTTGAATTTAAAAACTAATTATTTTAATTCGTATATTAAAAAAAAAAAAGATAATTAGTTTTTAGTTCCCGCGCGAAGTGCGGATAAATTCACTAGTATATATATATATACTCATTAAAATGCTAATACTCACACTTACGAAATCGCTCAAAATTCCTTTCGAATTGACTTGCGATAGTTTAAATGATGTCTCTCAAATATTAGAAAGCATTTAAGTTAATTAACGAAACTTTACGGGGCGTAACAATTGCCATGTGGCAGCTGTAGCCAATATATACAAATTTTAAAGAAAATGAGCTAATGTGGAAAACATTAATGCGACAATGTCATGTGTGTATGTCACTGTATATCACACATATTTTCATGGGTATATGCAGATATACATGATATACAGGAAATATAAGAATATACAGGAATGATATACACTAATATACACCGCCTCAAAACTCATTTTCTCCCATTTGCATACATCGCTGTAACAAAATAATCCACCGTTTCAATCCAAACAAAGGAAGAAGATGGAAAAGAAGAAGAAGAAACTTTCAATATGCTAAAATTGAGGATGAGTCACATATATGCTAAGGCAGTTTGGATTCTCATATGTATTGTGCTTCCACGTTTATAGGCAGAAGTAAACTATTTGGGATAAAACTATGATGAGATCATAAAGAGGATACGGGTTTAACACTTTAACTTTATATTGATTGGGGAGGTTTGAAATTTACCTCTTTATATATATGCCCATTTCCTTGGGATTTTGTAACGACCCGACCGGTCGTTTTGAGCTCTAGCGCGTCGTTCAATGGTTGGAAGTCATGAACAACTTCATTTCAGGTATATTGACTCGTGCGTATGGTCGAAGTTGAATTTCGGGAAGTTCGGAGTCAAATTGGAAAGAAAATTTTCATTGCGGCAGCCTTAAGTTGAAGAAAATGGCTAAGATTAGAATTTTGAGTAAACGACCTCGGAATCGGAATCCGAAGGTTCCAGCAGGTTCGTATGATGATTTCGGACTTGGGCGCATGTCCGGATCGGGATTTGGATGACCCGGGAGTGTTTCGACGTATATTTTGGAAGGATTTCATAAATTTGGGCTGTAAGGCATCTCAGTGTTATAGATGTCCGTTTGGGATTACGAGTCTGGGAATAGCTTCGTATGGTGATTCTGGAGTTGGGAGCGCGATCGGAAGTGTATTCGGATGTCCATAGGGTATTTTGAAGCTATTTGGCTAAAGATAGAAATTTGAAGGTTTTTGAGAAATTCGACCGGAAGTGAAAATTTTGATATCGGGGTCGGAATGCGATTCCAAAAATTGGAGCAGGTCCGTAATGTCGAATATGACTTGTGTGCAAAATTTGAGGTCAATCGGACGTGATTCGATAGGTTTCGGCATCAGATGCGAAAGTTTGAAATTTCAAAGTTCATAAAGTTGAATTTTAGTGCGATTCATGATTTCGACGTTGTTTGATGTGATTTGAGGCCTCAAGCGAGTTCGTATCATGTTTGGGACATGTTGGTATAATTGGTTAAGGTCCCGAGGGCCTCGGGTGGATTTCGGAAGGTTAACGGAATGAATTCGGACAAAAAAAAAAGTGCTGGTTCTGCAGATTTGGACAGCAATTAGTGCACTGTGGAGCTGAATTTGGAGGCATATATATCAACATCTATAAATAATCTGGAAACTTTCAAAACATAAAAGTTGTAGTACTTACATTCTAGTTTCCAGAAAGATAAACCATTCACCATTTGGCTATTTGTACATAAAGTTATGATCGATTGAATTAAGGCCTGTAAAGTTGTTTTTGCATTTTCACCAGAAATTTCTGATGCGAGGAGTCTACTTTGGAAGCTTATATCTCGAAATCTTTAAGGAATATGAAAATTTTCAAAACATGAAAGTTGTAGAACTTGCAATTTAATTTTCAGAATGTTAAACCATTTATCATTTGAACATTTGTATTGAAAGTTATGATTGATTGAACAGGGGCTGGTAAAGCTATTTCTAGTGGACTTGTAGTGACGACTTTTAGTGACGGCTGGGCAGAAACTTAAGGAGAAAAAGATCCTCATTTCCTTCATTTCGTTTCGGATTTTTGGAGCACGGTTCTTGGACGATTTTCACGGGAAAACATTGGGGGTAAGTGTTCCTTATCCTATATTGATTATATTTCATGATTCCATACTCATCTACATCATGAATCCATGAATTTATTAAAGAAAATTTTTTTTTTTTGCAAATCTTCCAAAAACAAAAATTTAAGATTCGAAAGCCAATCCGATGTCGGAATTCGATAATTTTTGCATGGTTGAACTTGTATCGGAATGGGTTGTCGTATTTTGTGAGTTTCGACAATTTCCGGGCACGTGGGCCTGAGGGCATTTTGGTCATTTCACTAAGCGGAGTTGGAAAATTTTATAATCTGAATTTTTAGCAAACAATTGAGTATATTTTCATTGGTTTATCATCATTTGGGTAGTTTTGGAGCGTTGTGCATCGATTGGAGTCGTCGGGAAGGCTTGGAGGTCGTTTATAGAATTTCGGAACGAGGTAAGTCTCCTTTCTAACCTTGTGAGGGGGAATTGTCCCCCTAGGTGAATTACATGAATACATGAAATTATTTGCGGGGGCTACGTACGCACGAGGTGACGGGAGTCCGTGCGTAGCTACTGATATGCCATGTCCGGGTAGTCTAGGACCCACTAGCATGCCTTACGTGTTGTACATGTGATCTTGTCATAATGTTAGGTTGACAATGCTATTGAATTGGTAATTTATTTTCCTAAAAAGGCTAGAGTGCACTTTCTTAATTATTTGAAAAGAGGATAGATTTCCCCGTGGATTAGTGTGTTCCTGGCAAGGCTATTTATTGAATATTGTTAAACTTGGCAAATGAATTTCCAGGAAATATTCTAAATACTATCTTCATGTTTAATTAAGGAGAATTTTATCACTTCTATGAGAAACTGTCTTCTTGGATAAAAATATGGATTTCCTTTATGTGAATGCGTGTACGTTTGAGCACCTGAGTCGCAGGTATGATTCGCGAGCAGACTAACCGTATTATTATTATTATTATTATTATTGTTATTCTTATTGTTATTGTTGTTATTATGTTGACCGCGTCGCATGATCGATTCGCGAGCGGGAAAAATAGATGCATCTATGGTTCGGGCCGTTCGCCCCTTCGGCAGTGCACAGTTTATTATTGTTGGTCTGTGCCGTTCGACCCTCGGCATCTTTGTTGCGCATGATAAATGCTGCGTATTTTCCTGTGAATCATACTTGTTTATTGGCCTGAGTATATTTTGAGTTTCCGGTTTGGAAGAAAGAGAATTTTTGTGAAAATATTTGGATTAAATTAATATTTATTGATGTTTCCAATCTCAGATTATTGATTAATTGGTTATGATTCTCATGTTTATCTCCACATTTAGATTATTAGACTGACCTATAGCAAGTGTCAAATTCGACCACTCGTCACTACCTCTCTGAGGTTAGGCGGGATACTTACTGGGTACACGTTGTTTTCGTACTCATACTACACTTCTGTGCATTTTGTTGCACAGGTGCCCTCCTGGGATGTGATTGACATGGAGACTTTGACGTGCTCCATTATCCGGTGGCGTTCCGCAGCTGACAGAGTTCCCCTCTATGTATTGTATTTGACTTTAAAATTTCTTGTCCAATTTGTATTTCGGGCAAGTTTTGTAGTATTTGTATAAATATTTTAGAAGTTGCTCATGTACTTGTGTCACCGGGTTCTGGGGATGTGTTGAGATTATTTATTGAATTAAGTTGATTCTCCGTCGTACTTAATTTACAAGAATTTATTAAATAAATAATGAAATGCAAGAAAAGGGTACGATTTCGAAAGTGTTAAGCAGGAAAAGTATTTCAACAAATTAGGGGTTGGCTTGCCTGACAGTGGTGTCCGGCGCCATCACGACCTATGGATTTTGGGTCGTGACAACATGGTATCAGAGTTTTAGGTTTCCGTAGGTTTCATGAGTCATGAACAAGTCTAGTAGAGTCTTGCGGATCGGTACAAAGACGTCTGTACTTATCTTCGAGAGGCTACAGGGCTGTTAGGAGTACTTCTCTTCTTGATTCCTCATCGTGCGACTTGATTCCTTTGAGGCTTATGCCTATGCTTCTTCCTACTCAATCTTACGCGTCGCGAATCGCTTGTTATGAATCGAGGGTTGAGGACTTTTAATGATACTATGGATGTGGTGCGGGATGTTTCTCCCAATGTAGTTGATTGAGGCTATCATCGTTGTTCTGCGGAAGAATTTTATGTCATCTCAGCTCAGTAGCTGTATTTATGAGAACTTTGAGGCCATGCTCAGGTGGTTATGAAACTTACAATTGGTTATGGCGCGATGTTGATATGAGGATAGAACGTTTGCCCATGTGTTGGGGTGATGAATGGTTTGAAGGGAGGTCTTCTCAGAGTGTGATTTCGAGATTTCAGTATTTCTGTTCTGGCGGAGGAAAAAGCATTTGGATTATAAATGATCAGGTTTTGGGCTGATGAAATAGTAAGGATTGATGGTTTCAATTGAGGTGGAGTACTCACCTGTAATAAGCTACCGTCGCCTTTGATCAAATGGAATGTGTTAAGTTCGCCGGCGTTATAGCTATTCGGTTGCGTTGGGTTGGAGTGTTGTGAATTAGTGTTGAAGAAGCGGGCATCAGAGGTCGTGCGGTGCTGTGGTTCCGTATTGAATAAGCACTTTTAATGAAGGCGCTCGAGGAAGATGATCTTCGTAAAGATTTAAAGTTGTGGGGATCTACCGGTTTAAGAGCTACGGAGAATGGTATTGAATTGAGGCAGCAAGTTGGCACCACTCGACGGAGGAAGATATGTGAGAAGTGCTGGGCGGTGGTGCCAATTCTAAAAGATCAGGTGTAAGGAGAGGAAGTCAGGTAGCGCTTGAGGGAATAAGTTGGGCCAAGTGGGAGAGCGACAGCATAGTGGTGAATCAGAAGATGTAGTAGTGCATTTAGTAGGTGTCCAGGAGGAGCGGACGGATTGGTAAGGTCGGTAAATGGGTACATGCTCAGGATGGGGGTCTTGGTATTGTAGAAATAGTGAAGCATAACGTAATGGTAGGTGTCAGTTGGATACTTTCCTCGGGTGGGTTGTCTTCTGTGAGTAGGTTAGCGGTTGCAGGGTTGGTAAGTTCTATGCGGAGTCCTAGTGTCTAGTCGGTAGGAGGTAGAATGTGTGAATGGTATTAGAAAATTCAAATATTTAAGGAGGGCTAACATGAGAAATTGGAAGAATTAGATGGATTGGTGGAACAAGGTCATGTCGTCAAAGGAGAAAGGATCTCAGCAGGGTCTAGAGCGGTGCAAGGAGTAGCTTCGGGCTAAGTGGGGGAGTCCCACTACCTGCAGTTGGGTTGTGGGGTTGTGTCCTCGTGAGGATGCGGATTGTTGGCACATTGGAAAGTTGTTACAGCTAAGGTAAAGGAGTAAAACGGTGATTGTGCGTGGGATTTGATGAAAATATGCAGGGATGGTCCTGTTGGGCCAGTGTTAGGCTCTGGAATATTCAGAATTTATGTTTAAGGCATAAACAAGTTGTAAGGGTAGTGACTCAGTCACGTGCTTCATTAAAAAGGGGTGTTCATGTGCTCAAAGAGCCTTGGAGTTGATTATATTCGGGGCCAGTCGGAGTGGGTGACTCTTGATAGAGGTCCTAATGAATTCGAAGGTTAAGAATGCGATGTTTAAGGGTTCAGGCAGCAGTATGATTAAGAATCGAGCTTTTGCAGTATAATCTTGGAGAAAAGGAAAATGGTTGGAGTGTTCTGTGTTATTTTCAACATGCAGGATAGTGATGGAGGAGTGAGGGAAATAAGCTTCGGGTTGTAGAGAGATTATCATAAGAGTATGAGACGGGTTGCGGGGTTTAGGCATCATGGTCTCGTGAATCGAGGTCACTCGGATGAGTGAGGGTTGAGTTTGTCATAATTTGAAGAAAGTCACTCATCTCTGAGGCAATTAAAGATGACTAAAAGGAGATAGATCGATTAGCCATGGTTGAAATGGCACAGGTACGGCAGTGATCGGTTTCTTCGGTGTGATTGAGTATGTGTACGGTTGTGCATATGTGTGTGGGGCATGTCGGCCGTCGTAATGAATTTCATCTGGGAGCATTCAGGTGCTATGGCCTGTCAAGTATAGGCAGATTTCCGGAAGGTTTATAGTGGTTCAGATTACTACTTAAGGATTTGCATGTATTGTGATTGTGAGAATTCGCTTGTGTGTTGTTATGGTTATCATGAATTGAGGTAAGTAAAAGGTTTCTCTATGATGAAGTGTTCACCTTATTAGTGGTTTGGGAGTTATGATGGAATTCCTACGCTGTTCTATGTTGCACGTCGGGTGCAGTAAGCTGTATGTAACTGGAAGTAAGAATCGAGATCGCGGTTCGGTGATAATAAGGATGTCACGAGATCGGAGGAGCAAGATCAGGGGATTTGAATGTTTGGAATAGGTTGACGTTGTCTTCAGTGTCGTCTGAGATCGGTGATTGATGAAAGAGGCTTTGCATCATGGTTACGGGTCCTTAGATTGTTTTAATGCCTTAGGATGGTCGGTGGTATGGATGTGCATTCTTGTTACCTTGTGTGGAAGGCCGTGGGAGTATGACAGCGGGAAGATTGTATAAGTGTGACATGTAGTCACCTGATTGGTTGAAGAACTAGACCAAGTGTAAATGAGCGTAATATTGCTTAATTGAGAATTTATGTCTGGGAGGCGTTCGGTTCAGTTAATTGTGTTTGTAGGGTGTTGTCCCAGCTGTGGGGGTTGTTCTTGTTTGTTATGAGAAAAGAAAGTGGGTTTCTATGGACTCAGGTCAAGCTATTGGACTAGTTCAGTGCCAGCGGAGTTGACTTGAAGTGTGTGAATGGATTAAAATAAGATCATGGGCTTCATGGGAGTTAGATGTGTTCAATTCAGTACAACGCTCCTCGAGGAGGGATGTTGGAATATCATATATTGTTCTGCCTTCGTCCAATTTATGTATATTATCTATGATTGTGCCGTGTGAGTTGTGAAACGTCTTGATAATTTCTTATGTGTTGAGAGTTCCGCGCAGTGATGAGGTTATATGAGCAGGATGGCTCTTGAGATTAAGAGTATATATCTCACCCCAATTGTGCTCGAGTTTTGTAGCATATGGCTTTATCAGTCTCCCCAGAATGGTGTCATGCACTTAGGGTGCTTGTGACCGGTATTCAGTAATTGGTAATAGTGAGTAAATCCAGCTCCGTGTATATCTCCTTATGTTAATTTTGTGATGGGACCGGGTGGCACTTGGCCACAGATATGTTATTAGGATCGGATTGTACGCCGCAACAATGTGATGATGAGTACGGTTCCCTATATTTATTTCCCTTATGCTAAACTTCCTGTATTCTGAGGAAAATTCATATTAGTTGCGTGAGTCAATTAGTCCTTCCTGAGTCATTTCTTTATGAATCATGTTTGAATTGTGGCCTATTGACGCATTGTAGCATTGTGTGTGATGAATGGTCGTATCTGGGGTGATTGGTTGTTTGAACACTTCATACTGGGTGAGACGAGATTATTGGACCAGGGGTCAGGTGCGATGAGACTATGTGAGTGTATTACAGGTCAAATACCAGCATTTGGTTCATAACGAGACGATGATTTAAGTCAAGAGAAAGGATTTCAATGTATGGTTAACTCTGCAGTTGGTTAAGAATTTCTACGCATTTCCTCTGTTGTGGTGGTATCGTCAGCATCGCGGCAGGATGTATATATATATCATAAGGTGCATTGGGAGCATCAGAATCGTAGAATTTTGGCTATTAAGGTTCAGGGAGCGTCATTGTGGTCAGATGACGGAGTATGCAGTGTATGGTGCCGACTCAGCTATGGTACGCAGTTGGGTTTTGGTGCCTCGTGTGGTAGTTGGTACAATGTTCATATATTAGAAACATGGCTGCAGATGATTTCAAGAGTTAAGGCTAAGTTCAGAGCTTATTGTATGAGTAAAGGAGGATATCTTCAGATTTGATCGAGCAAATATGCTCAGCGGGGTTGTAGTAGCACGGGCAGGTGCACAAGGTGTTAAACAATGATTTCGCATAACTCCGGAGCAGTTCTTGGCACGTTCGAGGACGATTGCCTGTTTAAGTGGGGGAGAATGTAACGACCCGACCGGTCGTTTTGAGCTCTAGCGCGTCGTTCAGCGGTTGGAAGTCATGAACAACTTCATTTCAGGTATATTGACTCGTGCGTATGGTCGGGGTTAAATTTTGGGAAGTTCAGAGTCATATTGGAAAGAAAATTTTCATTGCGGCAGCCTTAAGTTGAAGAAAATGGCTAAGATTGGAATTTTGAGTAAACGATCTCGGAATCGGAATCCGAAGGTTCCAGCAGGTTCGTATGATGATTTCGGACTTGGGCGCATATCCGGATCGGTATTTGGATGACCCGGGAGTGTTTCAGCATATATTATGGAAGATAACATTTTGGAAGGATTTTATAAATTTGGGCTGTTAGGCATCTCTGTGTTATAGATGTCCGTTTGGGATTCCGAGTCTGGGAATAGCTTTGTATGGTGATTCTGGAGTTGGGAGCGCGATCGGAAGTGAATCCGGATGTCCGTAGGGTCTTTTGAAGCTATTTGGCTAAAGATAGAAATTTGAAGGTTTTTGAGAAATCCGATCGGAAGTGAAAATTTTGATATCGGGGTCGGAATGCGATTCCGAAAGTTGGAGCAGGTCCGTAATGTTGAATATGACTTGTGTGCAAAATTTGAGTTCAATCGGACGTGATTTGATAGGTTTCGACATCAGATGCGAAAGTTTGAAATTTCAAAGTTCATAAAGTTGAATTTTAGTGCGATTCATGATTTCGACGTTGTTTGATGTGATTTGAGGCCTCGAGCGAGTTCGTATCATGTTTTGGGACATGTTGGTATAATTGGTTAAGGTTTTGAGGGCCTCGAGTGGATTTCGGAAGGTTAACAGAATGAATTCGGACAAAAAAAAAGTACTGGTTTGGGTGATTAAGGAACACTTGGTTCCTTAAGGTTGGCCTATTTTGGCCAAGTTTGACTTCGGTCAACATTTTGAGCAAACGACCTCGGAATCGAGTTCTGACAGCTCTAGTAGTTTCGTATGGTGATATCAGACTTGGGCGTATGTTCGGCTCGGGGTTTCGATGATCCGGGAGCATTTCGACGCCCGAAATGGAAATCAGGATTTCCTTATGTTTGAAATTTGAGTTGGGATGTGATTTTATGCTATCGAGGTCCGAACAAAATTTCGAGACCGGGATAGTTCCGTATAGTCATTTATGACTTGTCTGCAAAATTTGAAGTTATTCCGAGTAGTATAGCCATGTTCGGTGCAGTGAAGTGAGTTCTAGAATTCTTAAGTTCTTAAGTTGATTCAATTTTGTTTTGGGGTTGAATTTTGAGTTTCGTTGTTGTTTTTCATGTTCCTGAAGTTCGAGCGAGTCCGTATCATGAATACAGACTTGCCGGTGCTCTTGGACGGGGTCCTGAGGGGCTCGAGTGAGTTTTAGACCTCCGGGAGCTAAGTTGGAAAAACCAGATTTTGCTGTCTGGTTTCCTTCTCTGCGATCGCAGAAGGAGGTTTGTGATCGCGGAGAAGGAATTTGCTGGGCTGCTGATTGTTCATTGCGATCGTAGCTTCCCCTTTGCGATCGCGGAGGGTCGAGTCTTGGGTCTTCGCGATTGCACTCCTGTCTTCACGATCACAGAAGGATGGAACCCATACCTTCGCGATCGCAGCCCATCTTCGCGATCGCATAGAATCGCATCTGGGCCGGGCACATTTGTTCTTCGCGATCGCAGGACCTCATCCGCGATCGCAGTGGTCTGGCCAGTTGGCTTTCGCGATCGCAAGCCCACTGTTGCGATCGCAGTGAAGCTTTAACTAGGCAGTGTTATTTAAGACGGGAATTAGGCCATTTTCTCCATTTGTGTCTTCTTCCTTGAGCTCCTAGAGAAATTTCAAGAGGGCAACTTCACTTTGCTGATTAAGGTAAGTAAATTCCATAATCTTACTAGTTTTGAACATCAATTCCTAGTTAAATTCTCTTCCGAATTATCCAAATTCATGAACTTGGGTAGTAATTTAGGGAATTTGGGGAAATTAGTGAATTCTCCGTTCTAGACCATGAATTCAAGTAAAACTTGCATAATTGTGATCCTTAGGCTTTGGGTGTTTTATTCCTTCAAGAATTTTCAAAATCCGAACTTGTGGGCCCGGGGTCGAAATTCCGAATTTCTTCAAGAATGCCTAATCTTAGGATGTTTGGTTAATTCTTCTTCTTTGATTTTAAATTGATTCAATTATACTATATTTGGCTAGTTGCGAGCCGTCGAGAGTAGATTTCAGAGATTCGGGCGCATCCTTGATCCGAGGGGTGTTTTCGTCACGAGGTGAGTTTCCTTTCTAACCTTGTAAGAGGGAATTGTCCCCCTAGGTAACTTTAAATGTTATGTGTACTTGTTTGGGGGCTACGTACACACCAAGTGACGAGAGTCCGTACATGGTGTCTATTATTGCTTTGTCCGGGTAGTTAGGCCACATCATGTTCATTGTTTTCCCCTGTCGTGATGTAAATATGCTCTATGCTCTTGTTGTGATTGGTAATGTTTCATCTAAAGGATTGTGATATCTGACTCGTTTCAATTGTACTTGTGTATCATTTATGGGATCGGGCCGTACGCCACGGCAGAGGGAGAGAGTGATTACATTTATGGGATCGGGCCGTACGCCACGGCGGAGTGAGAGAGTGATTACATTTATGGATCGGGCCGTATGCCACGGCGGGGGTGAGAAAGTGATTACAGTTATGGGATCGGGTCGTACGTCACGACGGTAGAGAGAGTGACTACATTTATGGGAGCGGGCCGTGCGCCACGGCGGATATAAGACTTGTCTGGCGTTATTTTATCCCGATGGTCCTACTTGTTGCCTAGTCTCAAATTGTTATTTGGATACTCGATATAGATGCATTCTGATGTTTATTTGTCTTACATGCCTATTGTTTTCCTTATATCCTGCCTATTATTATCACTGTTGGATCTTAGTGAGTATCGAGTCGACCTCTCGTCACTACTTCTTCGAGATTAGACGGGATACTCACTTGGTACATATTTACTTATGTACTCATGTTGCACTTCCTCTTCTTTTGTACTTGATTGTACAGGTCTGGAGGCTGGTACTTCTGACTATCAGGCATGTGCTAGATACTGAATATGTGATTAGACTTCACGGTGAGATGCTCTTCCTGGCGATCCTTGGCAGCACCCTGAGTTTCTTTTGTCATTTTCCCTGTCTATTTCATTCGGACTGTGGACTTGTACATATATTATCACTGTATATTCTGATTGTTGCCCGTGACACTCGTGACACTAGTTCTTGGCACACACGTAGTATATATTTTGGGTTTGGGCTGTATATTTATATATGTGTTTTGTCTTGGCCCTGTGCCTTCACGATTTCATTGTCATATTATGCTATCATCATGTTAAATTGTTTAAAACTGGTAATCTCCGACATGTTTAATCAGGCGGGAAAGGGGTATTACCTAGTGTCTTATATATTGGCTTTCCTAACCCCGTTGTTGGGCGCCATCACGACCTGAGTTAGGATTTGGGTCGTGACAACTTCTCTATGTTGTGCATATTACGGAGTCGGACCCAGTGGGCATTGACAGAAGGAGTATCCTTCGGTCCACGCAGGCGACACCGAGATAGTCCCACAGACGTTCGTTGGCCTTGGCGTTACCTCCTTTATCTCTCTTTTCCTGTCTTCACATGTATTTCCGAGACAGTAGTTTCCATGTTATTCAGACTCATGTTTGTAGTAAATCTTAGATAGTCCGTGAAAGTTGTGACACCAGATCTTTATATGGGCGTTTGTGTGATACTGTTCAATCTAAATGTTAGAATTTCATTTCTTCCGCACTTTATTTTTAAATGTTCTTAATTATCACTGTTAATTGCTAAGGAGTAAAGGAATAGATTACAAGTACGGTGAACGTTGGCTTGTCTAGCGGGTGCAACGTTAGACGCCATCACGGCCTCGACGGTGAATTCGGGTCGTGACAATTTTTCGATTTGGTGTGGGTTTTCGGTTCGGTTTGTACACCCCTAATAAAACATATGGGGTATATCACGTGGTTATAAGCCAGTTGTCCATATATATATATATATATATATGTGTGTGTGTGTGTGTGTGTGTGTAATAGTGAAGTAGCCCGTGCTTCGCGCGGTCGTAAAAGAGATTAGTAATTGATATTGTTATAACTATATTCGAGATGGAATATACGAACTTTGTCATGATATGTTAATTATTTTTATATAATTAATTAGGTTACAAATATTAAAAATTTTTTTAGATGTAGAACTTGGATGTACCGCATTTTTCATTACATAATTTTTTTCTAAATCATAAACTGAAAAGAATATCCTCCCCTCCCCAGACCCCACATATTGTGATCAAATTGGGTTTGTTGTTGTTGTTGTTGTTGTTGTAAACTGAAAAGAATAGGCGTGCCTACTCATGTGCAAATTTAATACATGAATCTTATTGTACTTGTTATTATTAACTATATATATATATATATATATATATATATATATTGATATAAATTAAATTCAAAGGTAAACACACATTAACATTACACCCATGATTCGGTCCATAACCTTAGTAACAAAGCTACTACTCATGCCACCTAGAATAATAACACTAAGCATTAAAGTCATACATTGAATAGTCTTACAGTAAAGAAAGTAAATGAATCTTGTTCACAAAAGCTTCCAAATAATGGTGTATTCAATGTTCTAATAAAGTACGTAGGACAATTTTTAGACCAAAATATGCCACAATAACTAATCTATTTTTAATGGTTCACAATTGGAGGAATAATTATGACAAAATTATTTATATAATTTCACACACAGCCCGCATGTTTTTCACATTTCTGTCTCTTTGTTAAAATCCACAATTGGAGGAATAATTTAATTATTCCTGCAGTGTCACACACAACCCGCATGTCTTTCACATTTCGTCTCTTTGTTAAAATCCACAATTGGAGGAATAAATATACAAAATTATTTGTCACGATCCGAAATTCCACCTTCAGACCGTGATGGCGTCTAACGTTGAACCCGCTAGACAAGCCAACGTTTGAGTTAATTTACCAACTTTCTTTACTTAAGTCATTTGAAAGTGAACCAATGAACATAAACAATTAATAATAATGCGGAAGCTGCGGGTCTATATATTAATATAACAGTTATCACAAACTTTTCGTACATAATTCCCCAAAATTGGTGTCACAAAATCTCACAGACTGTCTAAGATTACTACAACCAGAGTCTGAAATGAATAAGTACAACTGTTTGTGAAACCAAAATAAGACAGAAAGGAAAAGATAGAAGGTGATGCCAATATCCACGAACGCCTGCGGAACTACCTCGGTGTCTCCTGTTGGACTGAAGGCTACTCCCTCTAACGATGTCCACTGGGTCCGGCTGCGTGATCTGCACAACATAAAGAAGTGCAGGTATAGCATCAGTACAACCGACCCCATGTACTGAGTAAGTGCCGAGCCTAACTTCAACGAAGTAGTGACGAGGCTAGATGCGACAAAAACAATTTACCTGAACAGTTCTATAATATGTACCAGAGAGAACAACAAGAAATAAGCAAGTAAGCATGGTAATACGGGGACAAAAAATAGGGTAACAAGTGAGAAATCAAGATCAATAATTGAACAAACAACAATACAACAGAAACAAGTCAACAGGAAATGATAGCTCAAGTATAAATGAAAGCAATATAAATCATGGCACGACATCACCCTTTGTGCTTTTACTCTCTTCCTCACTATGCAATGTATAAATGAAAACAATGTAAATCATGACACGACATCACCCTTCGTGCTTTTACTCTCTTCCTCACTATGCAATGTATAAATGAAAGCAATGTAAATCATGGCACGGCATCCCTTCGTGCTTTTACTCTATTCCTCACTATGCAATGTATAAACGAAAGCAATGTAAATCATGGCACGGCATCACCCTTCGTGCTTTTACTCTCTTCCTCACCAAGAAATGAATGGAATGAATACACGGCATCACCCTTCGTGCTTTACACTCTTCCTCATCAAATCAACAACAAATAACAACTTGGAAAGGAATGCAAAAGAGTGAAAATACAATACATAACCACCCAACAAGGGGAAATATCAACCAAAATAATAACATTGCCCGACAAGAGACGCAGCTATAACCAATCCTCTTACGAGTACATAACTTAATGAATTGGTTCCTCAACTAAGACATCATATCACAAGTACTTAAACAAGTGTTCCCAGCAATTAAACAACTTTCCAAAGGAAACAACTTCATAACACCATGATTATCGAAGTAATAACTAGAAATTCACAAAAATAGACTCACAGGCATGCTTGACCAACAATGCATAGGTACTCGTCACCTCACCTATACATTGAACATGATAAGACAAGTAGCACATACGACCCAACACATATTCCCTCGCTGAAGTTAGGCCAAACACTTACCTCAGCTTCAAGAATGCAAATCAAGCCTCTAGCACCGCTTTCCCTCTCGAATCCAACTCCGAAATGATAGTATCTAGACATAATCGACTCAATAATATCAATAATGACTCAATAATCCATTTCCAAAGCCTAATTATACATTTCCCATCATTCTTCCAAAAATACCAAAATTTGACCCTGGGCCCGCTTGGTCCAAACACGAGGTTCGGACCAAAATCCGATCACCCATTTCCCCAAGAGCCCGAATATACAATTTGTTTTAAAATCCGACCCAAAATGAGGTTGAATTCCCAAGAATTAGAAAAGCCCTAACTCTACCCAAAACCCCCAATTTCTACCTTTGATTTCATGTTTTTTAGACCTAGAATCTAGTAAATATTGATGAAAAATAAAAGAAAACAATGTTAGAATCACTTACCTAAGAGGTTATGGTGGAAGAATAGCTTGAAATTCGTCTATGGGGTTTGGAGAAGAAGAAGATGGTGAAAAATATGAAAAATCCCGTAATGAGTTCTATTTTTGAGTAATTAAATAACTGGCGGATTTACCCTATGTGATCGCGATAGAAAGGCTGCGATCGCAGAGCTTCAGAGATCTCCTACTACGCGACCACAAAGAAGAAGGTGTGATCGCAGAAGAGACCGACCATTTACCTACGCGATCGTGTTCCAGGACACGCGTTCGCACTGGCCATTTTGCTACCCAGCCCCAGCCCCACAGAAGACCTATGAGATCGCGGACATAGGGGTGCGTTCGCGTTGAGCTTAAACTCCAAAGCTCCGCGTTCGCACCCAGCTCCATGCGATCGCGCATAGCAAATCAACCACCCCGCCAAATTGTACATCGCGATCGCGTGCACAACACCGCAATCGCAGAGAGGAAAAAGTTGGACACCAGATACAACCTAAAACACCCGAAATATTCCTAAGTTTAACACCCCGACACCTACCTAAAACTCATCCGATCCCTCGGGGCTCAAATCTAAGTATACACACGACTTCAAAATCATCCTACGGACTTATTCAAGTAATAAAACCACAAAAAATAACTTCAAGAACAACGAATTAAGCTAAAAAATGTATACAATTTCCTCAAACTTCATAAACTATCAAATTTTCCATTTTTGATCCGAAACACGTTAAACCAAGTCCGTTTCTTACCAAATTTTACAGATAACTCATATAACACATATTGAACCTGTTCCGGGCTCCGGAACCATAATACGAGCCTGGAAACACCGGTTTCACAACAAAGTTCATTTTCTAAAGTCTTTATTATTTTCAGAAAATAATTTTCTTCAAAAATTCATTTCTCGGACTTGGGACCTCGGAATTCGATTCCGGGCATACGCCCTAGTCCCATATTTTCCTACGAACCCTCCGGGACCGTCAAATCATGGGTCCGGGTCCGTTTACCAAAAATGTTGACCAAAGTCAACTTTATTCAATTAATTATCCTAAATTCAACTTTTTATCAAATTTCCACATAAAGGCTTCTCGGCTATACGCCGGGCAGCGCACGCACATCGAGGTGAGATTAACAGAGGCTTTCGGTTCCTCAGAACACAGTTTTAGTTAAATTTATACAGGATGACCTTTTGGGTCATCACAATCTCCACCTCTAAAACAAACGTTCATCCTCGAACAGACATATAAAGGTACCTGAATCGGGGAAAAGGTGGGAATATCGGCTCCGCATATCGGAATCGGACTCCCAGGTAGCTGCCTCAACTGGATGACCTCTCCACTGAACACAAACCGAAGGATAACTCTTTGATCTCAACTGACGAACCTGCCGAGCTAATATGGCTACCGGCTCCTCCTCGTAGGTTAAATCCTTGTCCAACTCGACAATGTTGAAGTCAAGAACGTGAGATGGATCCGCAATATACCTCCGGAGCATAGATACATGAAACATCGGGTGCACGGATGATAAACTCGATGGTAAAGCAAGTCTGTAGGCCACCTCTCCTACCTTATCCAAAATTTCAAATAGACCAATATACCTAGGGCTCAACTTGCGCTTCTTCCCGAACCTCATCACGCCCTTCATAGCCGATACTCGAAGAAATACCCGATCTTCTATCATAAAAGTCAAATTTAGAACTCTGCGATCCGCATAACTCTTTTTGCCTGGACTGAGCTGTACGAAGTCTATCCTGAATGATCTTCACCTTGTCCAAGGCATCCTGGACTTACTCAAAACCCAAAAATCTAGCCTCTCCCGACTCAAACCATCCGACTGGAGACCGAGACCGCCTACCATACAACGCCTTGTACGGAGCCATCTGAATGCTCGACTGATAGCTGTTGTTGTAGGCAAACTCAGCTAAAGGTAAGAACTGATCCCATGAACCACCAAAGTCAATGACACAAGCTCTCAACATATCCTCCAAAATCTGAATAGTACGCTCGGATTGTCCGTCCGTCTGAGGATGGAATGCTGTGCTCAACTCAATCTGTGTGCCCAACTCACGCTGAAATACTCTCCAGAAGTGGGAGGTAAACTGAATGGAATGAATACACGGCATCACCCTTCGCGCTTTACACTCTTCCTCACCCAAATCAACAACAAATAAAAAGTTGGCAAGGAATGCAAAAGAGTGAAAATACAATACATAACCACCCAGCAAGGGGAAATATCAACCAAAATAATAACATTGCCCGACAAAGGAATCAACTATAACCAATCCTCTTACGAGTACATAACTTAATGAATCGGGTTCTCAAGTGGGACATCATATCACAAGTACTTAAGCAAGTGTTCTCAGCAATTAAACAACTTTCCAAAGGAAACATCTTCATAACACCATGATTATCAGAGTAATAACTAGAAATTCACCAAAATAGACTCACGGACATGCTTGACCAACAATGCATAGATACTCGTCACCTCACATATACATTGAACATGATAAGAGAAGTAGCACATACGACCCAACACCTATTGCCTTGCTAAAGTTAGGCCAAACACTTACCTCGGCTCCAAGAATGCAAATCAAGCCTCTAGCACCGCTTTTCCTCTCGAATCCAACTCCGAAACGATAGTATCTAGACATAATCGTCTCAATAATATCAATAATGACTCAATAATCCAATTCCAAAGCCTAATTATACATTTCCCATCTTTCTTCAAAAAATACCAAAATTCGACCCGGGCCAGCTTGGTCCAAACAGGAGGTTCAGACAGAAATCCGATCACCCATTCCCCCACGAGCCCGAATATACAATTTGTTTTGAAATCCGACCCCAAAACAAGGTTGAATTCCCAAGAATTGGAAAAGCCCTAACTCTACCCAAAACCCCCAATTTCTACCTTTGATTTCATGTTTTTAGACCTAGAATCTAGTAAATATTGATGAAAAATGAAAGAAAACAATGTTAGAATCACATACCTAAGAGGTTATGGTGGAAGAATAGCTTAAAATTCGTCTATGGGGTTTGGAGAAGAAGAAGATGGTGAAAAATATGAAAAATCCCGTAATGGGTTTTGTTTTTGAGTAATTAAATAACTGGGCGGATTTACCCTAATGCGATCGCGATAGAAGGGCTGCGATCGCAGAGCTTCAGGGATCTCCTTCTACGCGACCGCAAAGAAGAAGGTGCGATCGCAGAAGAGACCGGCATTGACCTACGCGATCGCGTTCCAGGACACGCGTTCACACTGGCCATTTTGCTACCAAGCCCCAGCCCCACAGAAGACCTATGCGATCACGGACATAGGGGTGCGTTCGAGTAGAGCTTAAACCCCAAAGCTCCGCGTTCGCACCCAGCTCCTTGCGATCGCGTAAAGAAAATCAACCAGCCCGCCAAATAGTATACCGCGATCGCGTGCACAACACCGCGATTGCAGAGAGGAAAAAGCTGGACATAAGATGCAGCCTAAAACACCAGAAATTTTCCTAAGTTTAGCACCCCGACACCTACCTAAAATTCATCCGAGCCCTCGGGGATCAAAACCAAGTATACACATGACTTCAAAACCATTCTACGGACTTATTCGAGTAATAAAACAACCAAAATAACATCAAGAACAACGAATTAAGCTAAAAAATCTATAGAATTTCCTCAAACTTCATAAACTATCAAATTTTCCATTTTTGATCCGAAGAACGTCAAACCAAGTCCGTTTCTTACCAAATTTTACAGATAACTTATATAACACATATTGAACCTGTTCCGAGCTCCGGAACCATAATACGGGTCGGAAAACACCAGTTTCACATCAAAGTTCATTTTCAAAAGTCTAAATTATTTTCAAAAAATAATTTTCTTTAAAAATTCATTTCTCGGATTTGGGAACTCGGTATTTAATTCCGGGCATACGTCCAAGACCCATATTTTCCTATGAACCCTTCGGGACCGTCAAATCATGGGTCCGGATCCGTTTACCGAAAATGTTGACCAAAGTCAACTTTATTCAATTAATTATCCTAAATTCAACTTTTATCAAATTTCTACATAAAGGCTTCCCGGCTATGCACCCGGGATGCGCACGCACATCGAGGTAAGATTAACGGAGGCTTTCGGGGTCTCAGAACACTGTTTTAGTTAATTTTACATAGGATGACCTTTTGGGTCATCACATTATTCCTGCAGTGTCACACACAACCCATATATTTTTGACTTCGTCTCTTTGTTAAAATCCACAATTGGAGGAATAATTGACAAAATTATTGTTGCAGTATCACACACAGCCCACATGGTTTTCACATTTCGTATCTTTGTTAAAATCCATTGTGTTAAGAAGATATGAGACTAACTGTAGTTAGCTAGCTTAGTTAGTGTTAACTGTGGTTAGTTAACTAATGGTAGTATATTAGTTAATGACAACTGTATACAACTAATTTAATGTAATGTACTGTATATAATTAACTGATAGTTAGTTAGCACAGTATCAGTCTTCATTCTATGAGAGAAATGTTCTTCTCCTTTGATTCTCCTCTGTTATCTTCCTTTTCTCTCTTCTCCATTGAAGATTACTCACTAGACATTATCATGGTATCAGAGCTAGCAGATTGATCCGAGCTACTTACTTCCATTTTTTCTGCCTAATTGCTTTTGAGTCGCCATTATTGGTGAAACTCATCTTTGAGCAGCTAGGGTTTTGAAATTCAGACAACGCTACTGATGTTCCACCAGCTAGAGGCGGCATCGACATGATTCCAGTATTAGATCAACATCATCCACTATTTCTCTAGCCTTGCGATACTCTAGGTAGCTTGTTAATTTCAATTAAACTCATAGGACTTGAGAACTATGCTTTATGGAGTAGTTCTATGCGAGTTAGCCTACTAGGAAAGAGCAAATTAGGTTTTGTTGATGGTAGGTATTCTAAGGATAAATTTGATCCATCTTTGCATGAATCGTGGGAGAACTGTAATGCTATAGTGCATTCGTGGATAATGAATTCAGTTAGCAATGAATTACTAAGTGGTATGGTGTATGCTACAAGTGCTTAGAAGGTCTGGTCTGATCTTAGGGAAACATTTGCTAAAGTTAATAGATCGAGAATCCTGTATCTTCATAGACACTTTAACCTAGGGTATTTCATCAGTTTTAGTGTATTTCTCAAAACTGAAGGAATTGTATGCCCTGCCCTGGTTGTGGTTGTGAAGAATCTGAGAAATATGTTGAACATTTTGAATCCCAAAGACTTTTACAGTTTCTAATGAGACTGAATGAGTCGTATGCTCAGTATAGCAATCGGATTATGATGATGCCCTTAACTCTTTCAATTAATAAGGCGTATGCTATAGTGTCGGGGGAAAGTAGGAGATCATTGACTCCTCCTACACATGTTCCTGAGATAAATGAAGGAATAGCCTTGTATAGTAACAATGGAGGCTACAGGGGTACTAGTTCACATGGTTCTGGTAATGCTGCCATGTATAACAACAAGTTCAGGAGCAGTTTATAGAAACAAGAAGAATTATCTTTACTGTGACTATTGTTATTTCAAAGGGCATACTAGAGATACATGCTACAAATTGGTGGGATATCCAATAGATTTCAAAGCTAAGAAGAAGATTCCCTCTGTCAATTACGCTAAGGAAAACCATTCTAATAGTGATGTCAACTCTGTTTCTATGGGTGAAATTACTGGTTTAAGTGCTAACATGGCTAGAAATGCAGCACCTAGCCAAGTTCACAATCAGAATGTTCAAGCAAGACTAACAGGACTGGCAGGGATTCCACAGTTTACTCAGGAGCAATACACTCAAATTCTGCAGATGCTTCGCAAAGTCAGTGAGAATGGTAGTTCATCTGAGAATGCAGGTATAGCAAATGCAGCTATGACTACTAGTGAAGATCTAATTAAGTGGATAGTGGATTTCGGAGCATCAAATCACATGTTTAATGACAAACAAGTCTTAATTGAGAATAGTGAGTGTGATAAATCTAAAGAGTGCAGAGTTTATCTACCTTATGGGGAGACAATCACTGTTAATCACATAGGCTCTACTTATCTTTTTCATGGTCAAAAGATAACTAATGTGATGCATATACCTAGATTCAAATACAATCTCCTATCTGTATCAAAGTTAACAAAAGAACTAAAGTGTGTAGCCATGTTCTTTCCTGATTTCTTTATTTTTTTAAGATCTCTTCAGTGGCAAAGTGAAGGGGATTGGTAGAGAAGACAGTGGTCTATATGTGTTCAACCACAGTAGCAAACTTCAGGTGGATTCTGCTGTAACACCTGTGTCTCAGTGTAAAGGTGTCTCAAACTCTGTTGCTGTAAATACAATAATTGGAAGTAGACTAAGTGTAGATCTTTGGCATAAAAGGCCAGACCATGCGCCACTTAGTACTTTGAGGAAAATGAAATTTTTTCAATATGTAAAGCTTGATCCATCTGAAGGTCACTGTACTGTTTGTCCACTAGCTAAACAATCAAGACTTCCATTTCCTTTAAGTAATACTGTTTCTACTACTTGCTTTCACATTTTTCATGGTGATGTATGGGGTCCTTTCAGAGTTCCTACACATGATGGTAGAAGGTATTTTCTACCCTTAGTTGATGATCATTCCAGGTATACTTGGAACTTTTTACTTCCTTCAAAGGGTGAAGTAGTTGTAGTGATGAGAAACTTCTTACTCATGGTTAAGAATGTTTATTCTTATTCTGTGAAAGTGTTTAGGTCTGACAATGGTTGTGAATTCTTGAGAATCACTTACCTAAGAGGTTATGGTGGAAAATAGCTTGAAAATCGTGTATGGGGTTTGGAGAAGCAGAAGATGGTAAAAAATATGAAAAATCCCGTAGTGGGTTCTTTTTTTTGAGTAATTAAATAACTGGGCGGATTTACCCTAATGCGATCGCGATAGAAGGGCTGCGATCGCAGAGCTTCAGGGATCTCCTACTACGCGACCGCAGAGAAGAAGGTGCGATCGCAGAAGAGACCTTCCATTGACCTACGCGATCGCGTTCCAGGACACGGGTTCGCACTGGCCATTTTGCTACCCAGCCCCAGCCCCACAGAAGACCTATGCAATCACGGACAAAGAGGTGCGTTCGCGTAGAGCTTAAACCTCAAAGCTCCACGTTCGCACCCAGCTCCTTGCGATCGCGCAGAGAAAATCAACCACCCTTCCAAATTGTACATCGCGATCGCGTGCACAACACCGCAATCGCATAGAGGAAAAAGCTGGACACCAGATACAACCTAAAACACCAGAACTTTTCCTAAGTTTAGCACCCCGACACCTACCTAAAACTCATCCGAGCCCTCGGGGCTTAAAACCAAGTATACACGCGACTTTAAAATTATCCTACGGACTTATTCAAGTAATAAAACCACCAAAATAACATCAAGAACAACGAATTAAGCTCAAAAATCTATAGAATTTCCTCAAACTTCATAAACTATCAAATTTTCCATTTTTGATCCGAAACACTTCAAACAAAGTCCGTTTCTAACCAAATTTTACAGATAACTCATATAACACATATTGAACCTGTTCCGGGCTCCGGAATCATAATACGGGCCGGGAAACACCGGTTTCACATCAAAGTTCATTTTCAAAAGTCTAAATTATTTTCAGAAAACAATTTTCTTTAAAAATTTATTTCTCGGACTTGGGACCTCGAAATTCGATTCCGGGTATATGTCCAAGTCCCCTAATTTCCTACGAAACCCTCCGGGACCGTCAAATCACGGGTCTGTGTCCGTTTACCAAAAATGTTGACCAAAGTTAACTTTATTCAATTAATTATCCTAAATTCAACTTTTTATCAAATTTTCACATGAAGGCTTCCCGGCTATGCGCCCGGGCTACGCACGCACATCGAGATGAGATTAACGGAGGCTTTCGGGGCCTCGAAATAGAATTTTAGTTAAATTTACACAGGATGACCTTTTGGGTCATCGCATTATTCCTGGAGTGTCACACACAGCCCACATATTTTTCACTTCGTTTCTTTGTTAAAATCCACAATTGGAGGAATAATCACTACAGGAAATCTGATTTTTAACGACCATTTCTTAACGAAGGGACTAAAATCCGGTCATTATAAGTATACTTATAGTAACCAAAAAAATTTCCAGTCGTTGAAACTAATTATTAACTCAATATTAATATGGGGATAATATTTGGCCCTTAAAATATAACATAGCACGTCGCTATTAATAAATAAAAATTTGCGCTATCTTTTCCCTCTTTTTTCCCAACCCACGCCTAATCCGCCCACCTTCCCCAAAATAGAAGGAAAAAACCTGAGACGTCTCCAACCCATCTGTTGCGAACAATTATTTCTTATGTGAAACTGAAACTGCTATTCTCCTCCAACAACGAAGTAAAGTTCAGCAAAATTAATTGATGGTCACCTCCATTGACAACATCTACTGATTATCTTCGAATTTCTTCTCATTAAGGTAAGTTTGAAACTGAACCCTTTTTATGTTAATTTTAGTTTAGATGAAGCCCCGGTTCTAAACCTTAAAATTCAATTATTGAGTTTTGAATAGAAAAGTGAGTGAAAAGCTAGGGTTTTAAGGAAAAATTTGTTCTTTGTTTTTAGGTTTTGTTCTTCGATTTCGATTTTCTGTTCGCGTTTCAAATTCCAGAAAAAATTGCATAAAGAGATATACAAAGTTTTAAGTTTTCTTCTCTGATTTTCAGTTATTACTCCCCTGATTTTGAGTTAAGTTTCTTTCATATACAAAGAAAAACGGGGATCTTTCATTATTCAGCCTGAACTTGTTTGAATTTGACGCATAATATCATTTATGTTGGATTCAAAACACTAGAACAGTTCTTTTGTAATTTTTGACGTTTTCTTTCTATTTATTGACTTGTATATGATCTTAGATTTTAGTTTGTAGTTTGGACATGGATTACAATCCTGCTTTAGGAAAGCAATATGTTATGTGTTGTTCCATTCGTTATCATCAATGATGTTAGAATTTGACGCTGAAATGCAAAAATAGTTATGCTTAATTGCTTTTTGCTGATGAATGATATTAGGAAACTTATGATATAATAAGGTAATTGAATAATATTTTTAAGTTATATAATCTGAGTGTAAAGAACTTTTATGCTGTCAATATAGCAGGTTGTTTTTTGCTGTTACCTTTTAAGTTGTCAATGCCCAATTACTATAGACAACTACCAGTAATTACTTTTAACTCACTTTGTCCTATACATATATATAAAGCAACATTATATCTGCTGAGGGTCTACAGGAAATAACTTCTCTACCTCTTCAGGTAGGGGTAAGGTCTGCGTACACACTACCTTCCCCAGACCCCACCCATGAGATTATAGTTGATGTACCTCATCTGCTGAAGAAGCCCATTAATAATCACTTTCTACCACAAAAGGGTTGTTGGGCAGCATCATGCCTCATTTTCAAGACACTTAGGTATATTGGTTCGTGATCGTACCCATTGCGTGTACACTCATGGGAAGACATCGAAGAACACAAGTTACAACACTTGTGGAAAACTATTACGGTAAAGATTTAAAGCATTACTTTCTTGATTTGTCTTCTCCATTTTTGTTTTCACAAATGAAAGAAAATACATAGTGAGCTTACACCATTATCATTCAATGGTTGGTTAATTGCATACCATATTCGATAGCAATTGTCAAGTCAAGATGTATAGGAACTTGGTACTAATGTAGCCTTTATTATTTTATCAATGAACTGTGTAATAGAGAAACACACAACATTACTTGTTTTTTGGGGGTTGTTGTTGTATCTGCTAAGAGGTGAATGGTCACATTCTTTAAGGTCAGCAAATGACAGTTGTTTTGAATGAGAGTTAGGGAGTGTTGGCCCATGTACTAAATGAATTTTGAAGATTGACAAATGGTGACAAGTTGAACCAGGTCCATCGGAGCAGCAGCATCTGAACGAAACAATTGGCAAAGGAATCGTACAAAGCTATGAGATATCAGTGATTGCTGAGTATCAAATAACTAAGAGGAGGTCTCCTAATACGAAAAGATTGCAAACTGATAAGGATGAAAGAAGTTGATTTCAGCAAGGACAGAAATAGAGGAAGGAAGTTGCGTTACATTCGAATTCACCTACACAAGCAGAAGTGAACTCAACGACTGACTCTATAAATACACAAAGAATTATTGCTGGAATTCTTGATGCACAAAGATCAAATTGAATCAAGTTCTGAAAGAAAAATTCCTAGGAAATTTGCAAGCATAAGTATTGTGCAAAGGCTACATTTCAACTAGAAGAAATAGTTCCATCGTTTAAGTGTTGAGTCTAGTTGATGTGTAGTAAGGATTTTGATATTGTATCTTTCAGCTTTTCTAGAAGCAAATTGTAATAGGTACAAATTGTTCAAGTTAGAGTTATCTTGAATTCTGTAGAAATTAGCTAGAGGCTAGTTGATACAAAGAGGATTAGAGTTAGTCCTAGGATTACAAAAGAGTTTATTTTGTAAGTTCGTTTGGCTCAGAGTTTTTAGTGAAGTGTTTGAGCAAATCCTACTGAGGAGTAGGTCGTTGTTTTTTTCACCTTTTGAGCTAGGTATTTTCCACATAAAAATCCCTGTGTCTTTACTGTTACTGCTTTATCATTCCGCAATTAGTAGTAAGTAGTATACTAAGAAGAACCAGTTTCTTCTTGTTAGACAACACTCGAAAATTGGGTACTGCACAATTAACTTAAAATATTGTGAAGTATTGAAGTCTAAAACATCAATTGGTATCAGAGCAGGTTATCTTTGAAGAGGCTAACACCTAGGAAAAGATCAAGATGAGTGGACCATCTGGGAACTGGGAAGGTCAATCAACTGCAAGGCCACCACTCTTCAATGGGAAGTACTATTCTTGGTGGAAGAATAGAATGAAGGACCACCTCATTCGAGAAGACTATGAACTCCGGGACATAGTCACTGATGGACCACTTGCAACAATGAAGAAGACTGCTGAGGGTGTAGATGTGACAAAGACTAGAGCTGACTGCACGACTGAGGATCTGAAGAAATGGGAAAAGAACGCCAAGGCCAAGAAGTGAGGATCTGAAGAATCCAAAGCTCCAAAGCTGACTGCACGACTGAGGATCTGAAGAATCCAAAGCTGCACCACTGCAAAGAAAATCTGGGATACTCTACAAGTAGCCCATGAAGGAACAACTCAAGTGAAGAGGTCTAGAGGTACATTGCTATACTCTCAGTATGCAAACTTCACTATGAAAGAAGGGGAAACCATTCAGGAGATGTACACAAGGTTCACCACCTTGACCAATGAACTCCAATCTCTTGGAAGAATCATACTTGAAGAAGACAAGGTGGAGAAGATCCTGACAAGGGTACTGCCTATCTCCTAGGAAAGAAAGATAACTGCCATCTAGGAATCCAAAAACATGGCAACCCTTAGACTAGATGAGTTAATTGGTAACCTTAGTGCTTATGAACTCAGTAGGAAAACCATGAAAATGGATGCCCCAAAGAAGGAAAGAAGTCTAGCACTGAGGATCACGGAGGGAGCAGAGGAGGATGATGAGATGGCCATGATCACCAAAGAATTCATAAACTTTCTCATGAGGAAGAAAGGCATCTCTAGTGGAGGAAACTTCAACAAGGCAAAGGCTCCAAAAAGGCCAACTAATGAGGGATGCTACAAGTGTGGAAAAACTGATCATCTCATCAAGAACTGCCCCCAGTGGGAAGTAGAATGGAGGAAGGAGAGATATGAAAGAAAGAAGAGGAAGAAGGAACTGGTCCAACCCAAGAAAACCACTACAAAGGCTATGGTTGCTGCTTGGGGGGAAAGTTCAGATGAAGAATCAGATGATGGTGAGACAGAGGATCAGGCTCTCATGGCAATTGGAGAATCTGATGAAGAAACCTATGAAGAACCAGAGGTAAGTGTCTCACAACTTAAAACTAAAATAAAGTTCTTATCTAAGGAGAAACTCTCTGAGTTGCTACTTGACTTTATAGATGATTCTGAGGAAACAACTAAAGAGAAGGATCAACTATCTAAAGAGTGTGCAATGCTAAAAGCAAAGTGCATGGACCTGGAAATAAGAGTCAGTGAATATGAAAAGAAAAACACTGTTTTGATGAACCAGGTTCACCCACTCGAAACTGAGATTCTAGAACTAAAATCTGAAAACTTAAAGTTAAGACTAGGATCCAGTAAAAAGGTAGTTGATCACTCTCATGCTAAGTTAGAAGAAGACTTGGGTAAACTAAAAGATAAATTGTATGCCAAGGATGAACAAATAAGATCTCTTAAAGAAGAACTTGGCAAAGTTAAACATGAATTTGAAAGAATTCGTAAATGGAACAAGTCTTCTGATGCATTAACTTGTCTCCAAGAGAACCATAGTAGCAACAGGAGAGGGCTTGGCTTTGGGAGTCAATTGCCTAAGTGGGATCCCAAAAGCAAGTATCTCACTCTCCCAGAAAATAAAATTTGCACCTATTATGGGAAGACTGGACACTATAAATATGAGTGTGCTTCAAAAGAAAAGGCCAGTCAGAAAAATGAGAGATTCATTAAAAAGAAAACCTGGCTACCAAACTGGGCCAGAAAAAAATTTGATTCATCCATTCTCTCATAGAAAAGGACCCAAACTAGTTTGGGTTCTTAAAACTAACCCCTGATTTCCTTTTGTAGGTACAAGTGAAGGGAAGCAGCCTAATTTGGTTTTTGGACAGTGGCTGCTCTAAGCATATGACAGGGAACAAGGAACAGTTCCTTTCACTTGAAAACCTCAAAGGAGGAAATGTCTCCTTTGGAAACGGAAAGAAAGGTGAAATAATAGGGGTCGACAAGGTAGGTAAAGATGACACACGTTCAATTGAACATGTGTATCTGATAGATGGCTTGAAATATAGCCTAATCAGTGTGTCACAACTGTGTGACAGAGGTAACCTTGTCGCTTTTACTTCCACAAAATGTTTTGTGATCAACCTGCTTACTGACAAGATTGTTTTGCAGGGAAAGAGGAGGAACAATATCTATGTCATTGATTTGTCTACACTGACTGAAAATGAACTCACTTGCCTTAGTGTGTTGGACATTGATCCCCTCCTGTGGCACAAAAGACTTGGTCATGCAAGTCTGTCTCAGCTTAACAAGCTAGTCTCTAAGGACCTAGTGGTAGGGCTTCCTAACATTAAGTTCAAACAAGACAAGGTTTGTGAGGCATGTGCAAGGGGGAAACATGTAAGGTCTTCTTTCAAAAGTAAGAAAATGGTCAGTACCACCAGGCCATTGGAACTGGTTCATATGGATCTGTGTGGTCCTATGAGAAACTTTAAGTAGATGTGGAAAGAGATATGTGATGGTGCTAGTTGATGATTATTCAAGGTTCACATGTACCTTATTCTCTGCATCTAAGGATGAAGCATTTGATATGTTCACCTCTTTTGTCAAGGAGATTCAAAATCAGTTAAGTCACCAACTAGAATCCATAAGGTCTGATCATGGTACTGAGTTTGAGAATGTCAAGTTTGCTGAGTTCTGTGATGAACATGGTGTCAATCATAATATTTTTGCTCCTAGAACCCCACAACAAAATGGGGTTGTTGAAAGGAAAAACAGAACTCTTGAAGACATGGCAAGAACCATGCTTCTATCAAGCAAACTACCTCACAGCTTCTAGGCTGAGGCAATTAACACTGCATGTTACATTATCAATAAATGCATGACCATACCTCTGGTAGAGAAAACTCCCTATGAATTACTTAAAGGGAGAAAGCCCAACATATCCCATCTTAGGGATTTTGGATGCAAGTGTTATGTGCACAATAATGGTAAAGATTCATTAGGAAAATTTGATCTCAGAAGTGATGAGGGAGTGTTCTTGGGATATTCAACACACAACAAAGCTTATAAAATATACAATAAAAGAACAATGTGTGTAGAAGAAAGTGTACCTGTTGTCTTTGATGAAACTAATACTTTATCTGAGAGACAGGAACCAGAAGATGAGGAGCTTGGACTGGTGAGGAGCAATGACAACATTGAAGCACCTATGGAAGATGGAACAGGTGATGGACCAGGTACAACGACCCCAAGCAACTCGACAGGGGGAATTCTCCATGGAAATACTGGCCCTGATCCTGTTCCACAACAACAAGACAACATGGAACAATTGGTACTCAAACCACACAGATATCAGAGTTCTCACCCTCTTGAGAACATCATAACAGACCTAAGATCTGGAATCAAAACTAGATCCTCCTTGAAAAATCTGTGTGCGTTTGATGCATTTCTATCCTTGATTGAACCAAAGAATATCACTGAAACCCTGAAAGATGCTGATTGGGTAACTACCATGCAAGAAAAGCTGAATCAATTTGAGAGGAGTCAAGTATGGCACTTGGTACCCAGGCCACTGGACAGATCAATAATTAGCACCAAGTGGGTCTTCAGGAACAAACTCGATGAGGATGGAACTGTTATAAGAAATAAGGCAAGACTGTTCTAAGAAATAAGGCAAGACTGTTTGTTCAATGATACATCCAAGAAGAGGGAATTTATTATAATGAGACCTTTGCTCCTGTGGCAAGATTGGAGGCAATCAGACTTCTTATAGCCTTTGCTGCACACATGAAATTCACTCTTCATCAGATGGATGTCAAGAGTGACTTTCTCAATGGCTATTTGAAGGAAGAGGTATTTGTGAAACATCCCCCTGGTTTTGAGAGCAAAGAATCACCTGATCATGTATATAAACTTGACAAGGCTCTCTATGGTCTCAAGCAAGCACCTAGATCCTGGTACGAGAGATTGTCAAAATTCCTGCTGGAACATGGGTACAAACGAGGCAAAATTGACAGTACTTTGTTCCTAAAGGAAAAAAGAAAAGATCTTATGATTGTACAAATATATGTTGATGATATCATATTTGGTGCAACAACTGAAAAGCTCAGCAAGGAATTTGCTACATTAATGGGGAGTGAGTTTGAAATGAGTATGATGGGTGACTTGACCTTCTTCTTAGGTCTGCAAATCAAACAAACTCCACATGGAACAATGATTCATCAACAGAAGTATGTGAATAACTCCTCAAGAAGTTCAAAATGGAAGACTCAAAGGAGATAGACACCCCAAAAGCCACAGCTACAAAATTCGATGTGGATGAACCTGGTTCATCCGTTGATCAGAAGACATACAGAGGAATGATTGGGTCTCTACTCTATCTTACTGCAAGTAGGCCTGATATTGTGTTCAGTGTGGGACTATGTGCTAGGTTTCAAGCCAATCCAAAGGAGTCCCACCTCACTGCAGTAAAAAGAATTCTGAGATATTTGAAAGTCACTACTGATTTGTGCCTTTGGTATCCTAAAGGTAGTAATTTTAACCTTGTAGGATATGCTGATGCTGATTATGCAGGTTTCCTCGTTGACAGGAAAAGTACTTCAGGCATGGCTCACTTTTTGGGCTCCTGCCTTGTATCTTGGGCCCCAAGCAACAAATATTCAGTAGCCTTGTCTATTGCTGAGGCTGGATATGTGGTTGCAGCCTCTTGTTGTGCCCAGTTCCTATGGATCAAGCAACAACTCCTAGACTTTGGTATAGATGTGGGATGCATTCCTATTTACTGTGATAACACTAGTGCAATTAGTATGACTAAGAACCCGGTTCATCATAAGAGAACTAAGCACATAGATGTTAGGCACCACTTCCTTAGGGATAACTATGAAAAAGGAATGATCTCAATCGAATTCTGTGCCACTGATCGTAAAATTGCTGATATATTCACCAAAGCATTGAGTAGGGAGCATTATGAGAGAAACATGCTTGAATTAGGGATGATTAAGATCACCTAATTGAAAAACAAAGAATGAAAAAAAAAATTTGGCTAGGAAATTTTAATTAGGTAGTTAATCAGATTAATCACTGCTCAGCACTATATCTTTATTGCCATACTCATCTGCCATGCATTAATATGATTCCCTAGTTGCTAATGATGTTTCTCTATTTTTGTGAATTGAGGCAAAATAAAGATTTTTCTGGATGAACCTGGTTCATCCATGCTGGTTTACATGACTGACATGGTACGTTCTCATCTCCATACATGTATTAATTCACGTACAGTCATACATGAGCAGGACTCTATCCATTTATGGTTCAGTTCAAATTCTTGTACTTACCCAAAAATGAACCAGTTTCAAGAATCCCGTCACAATAAATTAGCCTAGTTTTAGGGGGAAAGTAACGGTCTAATCAAATCCAATCACTGACAAGTCCTTAATCGATTAGTATCCTACTTGCTTTAATATACCTCCGTTGTAATCCCTCCAGCCACAAGTTATAAATAGGCCATCATTACCCATTGTGAATAAAGCAAACGTAGAACCTTGTTCAACTCACTCAAAATTCAGAATTTCTACTGCCTGTATTTTCTTTTCTCTCTCTAACAAAAATCAACCATGTCGTCTGCTTCATCTGATTCTCAAAATCGTGACTACGATGAAGGAGTTTACGAGTCTGACTCTCCACCAGTGTTCAGTTCTGAATCTTCTGAAACTCCTCAAACCCCTGAACACCATGACGCCCATGAACCCACACCAAACCCTACCCCAGCCCCCATACATCGTCGTGTTAAAACCCTAGCACAAAAATCTATGGCTTCTGGTACATGATCAAAGTTCTTGGAAGATTTATTACAGGCTGAAGAAGAACCCAAACCAAATTTATCCAGTGAGTCATTCAAATCAGCACATGACGACGATGCACCTGGTTCGTCCAGTGCTGAGAAAGGTAATACCGAAGCTACCTCTGTGTTAAATACTGAAAATAGATTTGTTCTGGTGAGGTCTGTGGTGGATGTAGAAGTGCCTAGTAGGCAAAGAAAAAGTGGGAAAATTCTTGAGATTGAGGGAGTTGCTGGTGTGAGGGGATCTGGGCAAGATGGCACCACACTTGAAATTTGTGGTCCCATTCTTGATAATCTTGATGAAGAGGTCGTAGTGACAGGGGGAACGAATGTGGTTGAGGAAGATGTTGTTGGTCTGGAGAAGTTAATGCAGGAGATAGATGAACATGTTTCTTCTGGGGAAGAAACTCTGGCTGAGAGACTGAAGAAATTAGGGGACTCTTACAACCCCAAGAAGAGAAGGACTCTAAAGTCCACAAAGTCTAGAGCCTCAGTTTCTACAAAGAAGAGGAAGACTGTTGAGTCTGGTGATGTACCTGTTCCAAGGGTACGTGCTACAAGAAACACCGTTATAGAGGAGGAGGAGAAGTTAGAAAACGCTCTACAGGAGAGCAAAAGAAAAAGGGCAGAGAAGGGAAAAGCAAAAGTGGGGGAGCCTGTTGAGGCTGTTGTTGCTGAGGAAGATGTGTGGGACCTGGTCCAACAAGAAGAGGAGGTTGCTCCAGTGGTGATCAAGACACCAAAGCCCAAAAAGTCTAAGACTTCCACAAAGAAGTCAGCATCTTCTTCTATTACAACCGGGAGTACATCTACAAGGACAAGGTCCAAGCTAAAGTCAAAGAAGAAGGTTCAGATTGTGGAAAGGGAAGATGATCCGGAGTAGAGTGGAGAAGAAGAAAAGGAGGTTAGAGAAGTAACTGACAGAATTGCCATGTTTGGCAAAAGACATATTTTGAAGGGTAAATTGCTGAAAGACCTGGAGGAGCCAGGCATGAGGTATTTGGTGGTTTTTCTGGCAGCTCAAAGCTGGAAGGACATGGTCCTTCGTATGAGTGGCAGGCTGGTCAGAAACGAGGTAGTGGAGTTCATGGGAAATTCTACTATGATTGGAGGCAGGGTGACATCCTTGGTCAGGGGAGTTGAAATCTCCCTTTATGCTCAGGAACTGGGGGTGATCTTGGACATTCCTGCTGTTGCAGCCAAATGCACAAGCAAGTATACGCGGTCGCCAAGCAATAAAGTGACTAAAAGTCGGATGTCGAGCCCACAAGGACTTGTGATTAACTATTAACTAAATTAGACTATCCTAATTATCTAAATAAGGATTAAACCCAAACGTAGTGATACTAAAATAATTAAACTAAAAAAAAAATAACTAATGAACTTTAAACAGAGGAAGAGCAGATTTTTATGTTATCAATGTGATGAAAACGATCTAGGGTTATGGGCTATGTAACAATCATATTGTATTCTTCAATTGAATTGACTAATTAATTTATTTGGTTTATTGGTTAACATGGTTAATATTACTCATAAGAATCTGTCGAATTCTTACTTGTCTATTCAAGCTAACCTAACACCTATATGTCTATGGAATTAGAACTAACAAGAATGCATTTATAATTCCTGTAAAAATCAACCAAGAAAGGCAATTAGGTATATGTCTATCCTAACCGCGAATCCGTTCCTCGATGCCCAGGTTCAAGAACTTGCTCAACTCAATCCTATATGCAATCTAGAATTCTCACTTTCGAGTTCAACTCTAGATTCGTAGATGGTATTCAATTGGTGATCAAGCAATCAAATAATTAAGCACAAGATTGAATAAATAAACCAATACGATAAATTAAGAAATCAAAATCAATATCCGAATAACAATAGTCATGAAAGAACCACAACCCTAGAACGTGAAGTTTAGCTCCACATAGACATGGTAGCAAAACACCAAATCATACAAAGAAACATAAAAATTACAAAGATTGATGGAAGAAAAGATGGAACTTGATGAATTTCGGCCTTCACGACGGCTCTGTGCTTGTCTATTCCTCTAAAAAACGTCCTCCCATGTATATATACCAATTAGAGTCGGGCCCAAACAATTATACCTTCTCCCATGCCAAAAAGGACTTTTTTTTTACGCCTGGACGCGGCGCGGGCGCGGCCAAACATGCTCTCTGATTCTGCCGCGTTCAGTTACACGGTTGCGGTGTCGACCGCATGTTTCACCCTGTTCCGTTCGGAATTGGAAAACATGTAAAACATGAAAGTTGTAGCCCTTGTAGTTATATTTCCAACCATATATTATATAGCCCAAATGGAGTTCGGAGCAAATCGTTATATCCATTTTATTAGACAGTGCGAAATATGCCTCATCGAGTCTTCGTTTGCTCTCAACTATCAAATTTGACCTCTGAACACGATCCCGGCTTAATTCCTTGAGCTTTTACTCAGACTTCAAATCTTCAAATCACTTAAATGCATTCTATAACATCTATATAGCTCAGAATCACACCTACAAGGCATAAAACACACAATTAGTGCAAAACACTAGCGATTAAAGCTCAAACTCAATTAAAGTGCAGTAAACTCGAGTGTAATAAGCGACTAAAATACGTAATTATAGCCTATCATCAACACCCCACACTTAAACCATTGCTCGTCCTCGAGCAATCAAACTACACTTTATATAGACACGACCTTTTTAAGCAATTCTCCAAACTCAACACACCAAGAATATTTAAATTAGACTAAGCACAAAAGCATAACATCTTCACCTCAAGATTTGACTCACAAGTACCACGCATTATTCACTGCTCACCCACTTACTCTAACATAGAGTTCACTGACATTACCTTTCCTTCATGGATCAAGTGCCCTCACACAACAAAAGAGAGTAGTTCCACACAATAAAATTTAAGAACACATAGGAACTTAAGATAGAAAGAATTCACTCACTCCCAGAAATAACATTCATGTTCCACAAAAGATGCACCATAGGCTTGCCCGTAGTGTACTACTCTACTAATCGAGCTCATTCAGTCTAGGATCAAGTAGGACTTTATTTGGTTGTAATGTAGGCTGCGAGACGGGTAGGATACAATTAGATATAAGAGTGACTACACCTCCCTAAGCACTTTAATACATATACTTTAACATTCAAACCCCATACTTATGTCAAACCAAACTCCACCTTCACATTAATATTATTACCCTATACTTCTTTAAGCATTACATCAAGAGTCACCACTTATCACCAAACTCCACCTTCATGGGAAATGCTACTATGATTGGAGGCAGGGTGACATCCTTGGTCATGGGAGTTGAAATCTCCCTTTATGCTCAGGAACTGGGGGTGATCTTGGACATTCCTGCTGTTGCGGCCAAACGCACACGCAAGTATACGCGGTCGTCAAGTAATAAAGTGACTAAAAGTCGGATGTCGAACCCACAAAGACTTGTGATTAACTATTAACTAAATTAGACTATCCTAATTATCTAAATAAGGATTAAACCCAAACGCAGTGATACTAAAATAATTAAACTAAAAAGAAAATAACTATTGAACTTTAAACATATGAAGAGCAGATTTTAATGTTATCAATGTAATGAAAATGATCTAGGGCTATGGAATATGTAACAATCATATTGTATTTTTCAATTGAATTGACTAATTAATTTATCTGGTTTATTGGTTAACATGGTTAATATTTCTCATAAGAATCTGTCGAGTTCTTACTTGCCTATTCAAGCTAACCTAACGCCTATATGTCTATGGAATTAGAACTAACAAGAACACATTTATAATTCTTGTAAAAATCAACTAAGCAAGGCAATTAGGTATATGTCTATCCTAACCGCAAATCTGTTCCCCGATGCCCAGGTTCAAGAACTTGCTCAACTCAAACCTATATGCAATCTAGAATTCTCACTTTCGAGTTCAACTCTAGATTCGTAGATGGTATTCAATTGGTGATCAAGCAATCAAATAATTAAGCACAAGATTGAATAAATAAACCAATACGATAAATTAAGAAATCAAAATCAATATCCGAATAACAATAGTCATGAAAGAACCACAACCCTAGAACGCGAAGTTTATCTCCACATAAACATGGTAGCAAAACAACAAATCATACAAAGAAACATAAAAATTAAAAAGATTGATGGAAGAAAAGATGGAACTTGATGAATTTCGGCCTTCACGACGGCTCTATGCTTCTCTATTCCTCTCAAAAACGTCCTCCCATGTATATATACCAAGTAGGGTAGGGCCCAAATAATTATACCTTCTCCCACGCGAAAAAGGACTTTTTTTTACTCCTGGACGCGGCGCAGGCGCGACCAAACATGCTCTCTGATTCTTCCGCATTCGGTTACACGGTCGCGGTGTTGACCACAATTTTCACCATGTTCCGTTCAGAATTGGAAAAAACATAAAACATGAAAGTTGTATCCCTTGGAGTTAGATTTCCAACCATATATTATATAGACTAAATGGAGTTTGGAGCAAAACGTTATATCCATTTTACTAGACAGTGCGAAATATGCCTCATCGAGTCTTCGTTTGCTCTCAACTATCAAATTTGACCCCCGAACATGATCCCGGCTTAATTCCTTGAGCTTGTACTCAGACTACAAAGCTTCAAATCACTTAAATTCATTCCATAACATCTATATAGCTCGGAATCACACCTACAAGGCATAAAACACATAATTAGTGCATAACACTAGCGATTAAAGCTCAAACTCAATTAAAGTGCAGTAAAATCGAGCGTAATAAGCGACTAAAATACGTAATTATAGCCTATCATCACCTGCTGTAGGCTATGAGGATTATACAAGGAAGAGGTGGCCTTGCTTGGATGGAATGGCCTCAGCACTGAACATCACTAGGTTATTCTGTGATAATGAAGAAGAGCCTGAGCCCAGGGCTGTGTACAAAACAAAATGAAGCCAAAACACAAACTCTTCTTCGAGTTTGTGATTAAGTTCCTGCTGCCCAGACAAGAACGCAGACACATTGCCGATTATATGGATCTAACACTCATGGAGTGTCTGTACAGAGGGAAGCAGATCAACTGGCCTGCACTGATCATCCAGCTTTTGGACAGAGTGATAAATGGCACCAAGGACCATGCAACTCCTTATGGCTTCATCCTTACTGCACTACTGACACATTTTGGAGTCCCCTCAAAGAAAGCCGAAATGCCCACTGCAAAGGATTACTTTAGGAAGGACACTTTGATGTCATGTGATTACACAGTAAGTGCCCCGGCAGATGAACCTGGTTCATCTCGGAAGCAACCTGTAAACAGCAAGGTTCGTTCATTGGTGCAAGCTGGTGAGCTTAAGGATATAGAGATCCTTCGATTACAGACTCGCCTAAGTGAGGTGGAAGCTGAGCATGATGCTCTCAGATCTGAATAAGCCAAGGAGAAGGAGAAAAACGAGGGTGTACTACACCAAATGCTGTCTCTTTTTCAAACAAAGAATCCAACCTCTTCTGCACCACCCCAGCCATAGGAATTTCCAGAACTACCCCCCTCTTACCCCATCAAGTGCCCAGTTCGGGACAGTTTCTAGTTATGTTGTCTTTAGTTCCAGTTTTTTTCTGTTTTGCTCATTTTGGCTTTCTTGCTTTAATCTGTTTTGGTGATGATAATCAATGTTAATCAATGAAAGCTTAGTTTTTAAAATGCCTCTGTTTATGACTTAGCTTACATTTTTGGTTTCTTGTGTTGATTAATCATGCTTGCACCTGCAGTTTTCTAAATTTGGCCATGAGTAAGAATTAAAAACTGGTAAGTATCATTTTGCAACTTTTCGATAATGCCAAAAGGGGGAAGAGATGTGTTGTGGTTTTTCAAAAAACTTTAAGTGATATTTATAACCTAATGAACTAGGTTCTTGATGATTAATGCTCAAAAATATACAAAGTGTTGAAAGTATATACAGGATAAAAGCATAGAGTTTGTCATCATCAAAAAGGGGGAATTTGTTGGCCCATGTACTGAATGAGTTTTGAAGATTGACAAATGGTGACAAGTTGAACCAGGTCCATCGGAGCAGCAGCATCTGAACAAAACAGTTGGCAAAGGAATCTTACAAAGCTAGGAGATATTAGTGATTGCTGAGTATCAAATAACTAAGAGGAGGTCTCCCAATACGAAAAGATTGAAAACTCATAAGGATGAAAGAAGTTGATTTCAGCAAGGACAGAAATAGAGGAAGGAAGTTGAGTTACATTCGAATTCACCTACACAAGCAGAAGTGAACTCAACAACTCACTCTATAAATACACAAAGAATTGTTGCTGGATATCCTGACGCACAAAGATCAAATTGAATCAAGTTCTGAAAGCAAAATTCCCAGGATATTTGCAAGCAGAAGTATTGTGCAAAGACTACATTTCAACTAGAAGAAACAGTTCCATCGTTTAAGTGTTGAGTCTAGTTGATGTGTAGTAGGGATTTTAGTATTGTATCTTTCAGCTTTTCTAGAAGCAAATATGTACCCAGTGGGTATCCAGTCTAACCTCGAAGAAGTAGTGACGAGAGGTCGACTCGACAATCATATTTTATTCT
>ML246606.1:0-11728 GCA_005239495.1 Nicotiana undulata
CCTAGAAGACTGGAGATCCCAAGATCTAGGTTCAAGGAGATCAAACAAAGTCATTAAAGACGGCTCAACATTAATGATGAGGAAGCACGCGTTCTCGCCATCTGCGAGAGAGTAGAATAGAAACTCAGTTAGCATTTTGAATTCAAATCGCACGACAGAGAAGAATAGATGTGAAGTTATTCCTAACTTTGCAGCCTCTGGGGGATAAGTACAGACGTCTCCGTACCGATCCCTCAGACTCTACCAAGTTTGTCCGTGACTTGTGAGACCTAGGCAACCTAGAGCTATGATAACAATTTGGCACGACCCGAAATCCCACCGTCGGGACCGTGATGGCGCCTAACGTTGAACCGGCTAGGCAAGCCAACGTTACTGGTTATTCTAACTTGTTCCTTTATTATTTAGCATTTAAAAGTGGTATACAAGAACAATTAGAAATAAGGGTGCGGAAGAAAGGAAATCTATCGACTTAATTACATAATTATCAAGAATCCATAATAATTCCACGGACTGTCTATGAATACTACAAATAGAGGTCTGAATAAACAAGTACTATTGCCTCAGAATTACATAAAGACAGGAAAGAAGTAGGATAGGAGGTGACGCCAAGTCCTGCGGACGCCTACAGGACTACCTCAGTGTCGCCTGGTGGACTGAAGGAAGCCTCCTCGATCAGTGTCCACTGGGTCCGGTACCGGGATCTGCACAACATAAAGAAGTGCAGGTGTAGCATCAGTACAACCGACCCCATGTACTGAGTAAGTGCCGAGCCTAACCTCGGCGAAGTAGTGACGAGGCTAGGACACGACAAATAATACCACCTGTGCAGTTTGATAATACATAACAAAAATAACGACATGAAATAAGCAGTTAGGTACAACAAACAGGGAAACACATGCTGGGGAGAAGGGGTAGCAAATAGTGAAATGACGGAACGAGGCAACAGATCAAATATCAAAAATAACAACGAGGATTAACAACACAAAATAAACAAGTGAAAAGAAACGACACGGCATGTCGTGCTAAAGTATCATAACACGGCACGGAATGTCCCCTCGTGCATAAAACATCACAATCACGACACAGAATGTCCCCTCGTGCATAATAATTATAAACACGACACGGAATGTCCCCTCGTGCATAATAATCATAAACATGGCACGGAATGTCCCCTCGTGCATAAAACATCACAATCACGACACAGAATGTCCCCTCGTGCATAAATATCACCAACACGGCACAGAATGTCCCCTCGTGCATAATAATTATAAACACGACACGGAATGTCCCCTCGTGCATAATAATCATAAACATGGCACGGAATGTCCCCTCGTGCATAAATAACATAAACATGGCACGAAATGTCCCTTTGTGCATAAATAACATAAACATGACACAGAATGTCCCCTCGTGCATAAATATCAAAAATAACAGTTTGGCAAGAAAATCAACAATAAGAAACCATAAATGCCAAGGAGTAATCAACAGTAATAATACCGTCTCGGCAAGAGACACAACTATAACCAATCCTACACAAGTGTATAATTTAACAAATATTCCTCAACCGATCAAATACTCAACAATATTCACAACCAAGAATTTCCCTCAAATGAATAACTGCCAAATTGGTATTAAATCCATAACACAATGAACCTCAATGAAAATCACATAATTACTCATATTCGACTCACGGGCATGCTTGACCACAACATATAGGTACTCGTCACCTCACCTATACATTGGACATGGAATAAACACGTAGCAAATAAGACTCAACACCTATTCCCTCAAGCTAAGGTTAGGCCAAACACTTACCTCGACTTCCACGACCAAATCAAGCATCTAGCACCGCTTTTCCTTTTGAACCCGACTCCAAATCAATCGTAGCTAGACATAATCGACTTAATAACATCAATAAATGCTAAATAATACAATTCCAATGCTTAATTATAGGTTTTCTAGCATTCTTCCCAAAAATCCAAAGATCGACCCCGGGCCTGCTTGGTCCAAACACGAGGTTCGGACCAAAACCCGATCACCCATTCACCCACGAGCCCGAATATATAATTTATTTTGAAATCCAACCCCAAAACGAGGTCAAATTCCCAAATAATCAAAAGCCCTAACTCTACCCAAATCCCTAATTGGCTACCTTAAACTCCATATTTTTAGGCCTAGAATCTAACGGGTGTTGATAAAAATGAAAGAAAACGAGTCAAAGATTACTTACCTAGAGGTTATGGTGAATGAGTTCTTCAAAAATCGCCCAAGAGGTGTGGAGAAGAAGAAGTTTGTGAAAATGGTGAAATTCCCGTATGGATTCTGTTTTTGACTTAAAAAAAATAACTGGGCAATTTATACCTATGCGATCGCGAGAGAGGAAGTGCGATCGCATAGTTCACTGAACTCCACGCTCCGCGATCGCGAATGAAAAGATGCGGTCACTCAAGATAAGCTACCCCCCCCCCCCCCCCNAAAAAAGCGCAGGCAGCAAATTTACCCCCCCCCCCCCCCAACTTTTCCCATTCTCCTATGCGATCGCATAGTGCAACAGACTCTTCCCCCTACGCTGTGCTATGCGATCGCGAATGGACTTATGCAATCGCATAGTACTACACACCAGACACCAGAAAAATGCTAAGGCACCAGATTTTTCAAGTTCAAAACACTCCGACACATACCCGAAACTCACCCGAGCCCTCGGGGCTCAAAACTAAATATGCACACAATCTCAAAAACATCATACAGACTTATTCGTGTAACCAAACCACCAAAATAACATAAAAAACAACGAATTAAACCTCAAAAATCCATGAAAATTCTCAAAACTTCTTTAAATATCAAATTTTACATTTTAAGGTCCGAATCACGTCAAATGGATTCCGTTTCTTACCAAATTTTGCAGACAACACATATAAATCATATCGAACTTGTACCGGGATCCGGAACCATAATACGGGCCCGATACCACAGGTTTCACATAGAATTTCATTTTCAAAATCTCTTATATTTCTCGGAAAATAATTTCTTTTAAAAATTCATTTCTCAGACTTGGGACCTCGGAATTCGATTATGGGCATATGCCCAAGTCCCATATTTTCCTACGGACCCTCCGGAACCGTCAAATCACGGGTCTGGGTCCGTTTACCAAAAATATTGACCAAATTCAACTTTACTCAAATTTCAACACAAAATTATCATTTTTATCAGTTTTTCACATAACGGCTTCCCAGCTACACGCCCGGGCTGCGCACGCAAATCGAGGTGAGATAAAAGGAGGTTTTTATGACCTCGGGTTACAGAATTAGCTAGAAATACACAGGACGACCTTTTGGGTCATCACATCGGGGCTCTAAACAAAACATGCACGCAAGTCTAGAAATATCATACGGACTTGCTCATGCGATCAAATCATGAAAATAACATGTAAAACTGTGAATTAAACCTCAAAACTCATCATTTTCATCAAGAACATTTAAAGTTCATAACTCTTCAACCGGATGTCCGAATCACGTCAAACGAACTCTGTTTTTCACCAAATTTCACAATTGACCTTTTAATATCATAACAAATCTGTACCGGGCTCCGGAACTAAAATACGGGCTCGATACCAATGATTTCAAACATTATTATTTTTTCTTAATTTATAAACATTTCAGCAAAATAATTTCTTTCAAAAATTAATTTGGCTTGGGACCTCAGAATTCATTTCCGGGCATACGCCCGAGTCCCATATTTTACTGCGGACTTTCCGGGATCGTCGGAACACGGATACAGGTCTGTTTACTCCAAATGTTGACCAAAGTCAACTTTTATCAAGTTTCAACTCTAGAAATTACTATTTCTCATATTTTCACATAAAAGCTTTCCGGTTTCACGCCCGGACTGCGCACACAAAGCGAGGTATTAAAAATTAATCTTTTTATGGCTAATAAGCCTAGAACGGAGTCTAAATTCATAAAATGACCCCTTAGGTCATCATATTAAGGCATAAAAAATAATAGTAAGAAACTCATTTAGCCAAAACTCCCCATAAAAAAAGCCACATTGCCAGAGGTTATAAAAAATGATCTCATTTACCATATAGTCTTGCTTGATGTATGAATCTTTCAATTGTTTTAAGTGTTCTTCAGTTGGTCATTCATTTATTTGAATCAGAGCCCTATCTCGAAGGCTCAATCAAGACCCGCCATTGGGACTTAAGTTAAATTCAAGGCTTACTTACTATGCCAATTCGGTTTGATCGTTTCATTTCATTTCAATTCAATTATTTACTGTTCTATGATCATTTATGTTACATTAAACCATATATCCTTTAAATCTCGTATAAATTTAATTGTTATCCATTTTAATGGTAAACACACATTCTTTTTTATCTATACTATATTAAAAGCATGAAGACCCTTAACGAAATGTCGTTCGACCTTTTTATCCTTTAAAATATGTAGTAATTTGAATATTTCCTTAATATTTAATTATAATTATTTAACTAATTTCCCTACAATTTAGGAATAGTCATTTGTTGTTAATACAATTTGCCTAAACGTTCACTACACGCTAGGTAGTGGGTAAGTGCCTTTCTAATTCCACTTATACTTTGGAGTACTAAATTTCTCCATTCTCCTTCTTGGGATTAGGAGACTTCATTTTGTAGTTAATAAAATTTTGCCTATGCTAGAAAAGTTTGTCGTTCAACTCTATTTATATTTTGGATTATTAAAATTTCCCTTTTATAGGTTTAGGAGATTTTTTTTGTAGTTAATAAGATTTTGCCTATTTTTTACTAGACAAAATAGTTATTTAATAATTTTTTTTTTGATATTTAGGATTTTAAGATCAACTAAAGTTTTAACTGTTAGAATTTTTCTTATTTAAACTATATAGTAATTAGGCTCTAATATTTAGGCCATCAAAACTCGTTAGATTTTACTATTCAAAATAAGGTGTACTAATCAAACTATATACAAAAACTAAGAAGCGACAATTCAGAACCACTATTGGTACGTTTTTCTATTTTAATGTCTTCTCTCAGTTTATGTCTACAACTACGTGCATATTAATTCTTCTTCTTCTATATACAGACTCATGTAAAGTAAAACTCCTACAACTCCAAAAATAACTAGACAACAACAGAAAACTACAAAGAATTTTCCATCACAACTCAGAATTCCTATGTAATAAACAATATTCATCAAATATATAACTGTAATTAGCAAACTCCTTATATAACATATTTTGAAATATTTTGACAATTATAACATAGAAGTTAACTAAGGAATTTATGCTTATTATTTTCCAAATTTCTTCTGAAATATAACTTTAGTTATATAATTAGCAATTTAAAAATAACGGGCTTTATTAAATTGTTAGAGGTATTATCTCAAAGGTAAATAGTAGATGTGCAATTATTTTATCTAAGTTTCTCTGCTGAAATAATAGAAGTCTCTTCTCAACATTTTCAATTTTTTAAATCCAAATATATAAATTCACAATAGAAATGAAAAACTAAAATACTCAAGTTTCTTATTTAAACAAATTATTTTGTTTTTCTTACAAAAGTATTTTAGAGATCATAAACCGTTGAAATAATTTTAATCAAACATAACTTACCTTTAATAAAATGATAACAGATTATAGACACATATGGAAGCTAAACATCAACCGAAAATTGATGAAAGAAAGAATTTTAATTCTGATTTTTAACATGTATTCCATATTTTGACCCCTTCTAAAATAATATTAACATACATATCCGTTCGAAGTCATCAACAATAAACAATTCAATTTCTGTCATCCAACTGTTGGATACATAGGGACGTAAAATCTGGATGCATGCTTATAAAGCTTGGACGGAGAAAAAGCTCACTCCAAAACGAAAAAAGAGTACAACAACAACAACAAACTCAGTTTGATCCCAACATGTGGGGTCTGGGGAGGATAGTCTGTACGTAGAGATTACCCCTACCTAATACAGATAGAGAGACTGTTTCCAATAGACCCCCGGCTCAGAAAGGGTAAGAAGAAGAAGAAGGAAGCAAGGAAGGAAGGGGAAAATAAAGAGAAAAAAATGGAAGAAAAAAAGATAAACGGTATTCAATAATAGCAGCACGGAATACAATATCTGAGGCGAAGAAAACCACATACCATAATAAAAATCAAAGAATATGAAGGGAAATGCATGCTACTAAGCTTATCGTTGAGCACTATAAACTACTTACTAACCCTCTACCTTAATCCTCGATCTTCACACCCTCCTATCAAGTCTCATATCCCCAGTGAGCTGAAGCAACGCCATGTCCTGCCTAATCATCACTTCTCCCCAGTACTTCTTAGGCCTACCTCGACCCCTTCTCAAACTCTCCATGGCCAATCTCTCACACCTCCAAACAGGGGCATCAATGCTTCTTCTCCTAACATGTCCGAACCATCTCAGCCGCGACTCTCGCATCTTATCCTCCGCGGAGGCTACTCCCACCCTGTCCACAGAGTAAATTAATTTAAATGTACTTTCTGGATTCTACTTTTGCAATAGTGATTTATATTAATTAGGTTAAATTTTTAGTTGAGTATATCGATAGAGATGATTAGGAACATCTACATAGTTTTTTTCTTTATTGAGTTAGCTAAATGTGATCAAAAATCATTTGAAAACTTATATTTGTTGTTTAACTTTTAAGTATACTTAATTCAAACATAATTATTAATATAATAATTATATGATCTTTTAAAATCTTATATTCATAGAGTTTGTTTGTACGCGCAACGCGCGTACCATAAGACTAGTTCTAAAAAGAATACCCAAACGCTCATATTTTCATTCGGTGTCGGCTTAATATTCCGTTCACTGATATACAATATTTCATATGTTGAATGTTGTTTTGATCAATACTAAGTGAATGTAACGTTGTTATTTTAATGTGAAATTTGAGAAATAAACGGTACTCACTTCCTATTTTGCTGTACTCGTTATTGGTTCTATATAATATATGTAACCTTATAATTACTTTAATTTTCATAGACTTCTCTTTCATTTAAGTATACTTTACCGTGAAAGTTTTCAGGGCTTACCCACATTTTGTCTTTACTAGTCTTACGCGCGTGTATTCATTCTCAATAAATATATATTTTTTAAAAATTACATAAATATTATAAATGATAAATGTTGATTTTATTTAGCAACTCAATAAATGAAAAAAAGATGACAATATAGAAGTCTTCAATCGCCAAAATTTTTAATATAAGATTTATTTATTGCTAAAATTTTACAGGCTGTCATGCTAATTTTTTACGTAGCTTATAAAATAAAAATTACAAAAAAAATATATAATGATGAGCATTGATCCCATTTAGCTAGTTCATTATGAAAAAATCATGTTCGTAGAAGTCTTCATATGCTTTATAGTGATTTTTGAGGACTTCTTTGGGAATATATTACAAAAATTATTGTTGTTGTGTAACTTAATACTCGAAACAAATAAGTGACAAAAATAATTCATGCAATTCTCCAAAGATATGTCAAATAACAAATAATTTTTTTTGGTCTTTAGACATTTGCGAATGTAGATGATGGCTCTATAGTTCCTTAAAAAAGAAAAAAAAGATAAGTGACAATGTAAAGTGTAAAAATGATCGATGTTGAGTTAACTTTTTCTAATATATAACTTAATAAATAAAATTATATGACTTTATTTTTTGTTGGACAAACGAGGAAAAACAATTTAATGATTACTCATTCAGAATTTTATTTTATCTTCTACTATTTTATCTTTACTACTTTAAGTTTGTATTTTTACCAATTTGACTCTCAACACTATATTGTAACTAATTTTGCTTTATTTTTTATTTCTTTTTACCATCAATATTATTATGTGCACTACAAATTTTGCAATTACTTATATGATGAATTTATAGAATAATTTAATTGGATTTTCTAACTAATTAGTTGATTCAAAAACTTATTTTGTTAAAAAGTTTAATTATTCATTCTAAACATTAGATAAAATAGTTTTTTTCAGTCAAATTTTTAATATTAGACCATCTCAAGTTTAATATTTATTATAAATATATTATTATTCAATAAGAATTTTATGTTCAAAGGGTAAACATATCGATCTGACATTTCATGTAGAAGCTTTTTGTTATTTTTAACACTTTAAATATTAGAAAAATATTTAAACTATAATTTTTTTCAATATAAAATCTATCGGTAACCGGTAAAAATATTGACCAACATACGATTATAATAAATTATAAAGCTTAATGATTTTATCCACTTTATTAGAGTGCAAAAATCCAAACCCCTCAATATGTTTTAAGTAAATGCAAAAATGAAAAAGTGACAACTACCTTGAGTCATGATTTTAACTACATACGTCTAAGATGCAAAGTTGGGTAGAATTAATCTACATAATTAAAATAAGAAAAAACTTACTAATAAGTAAAGTTTTAGTTAATTTTAAAGTCCTATATATTAGGAAAATAATTAAATGAGTTTTCATAAATAGTAAAGAATTAATTAAATGACTAATTTGTCTAGTATAAACTTTAATTTTGAAGGATAAAAAAGGCGAACGACATTTCACTAAGGGCATTCGTACTTTTAATATAGTAAGTATAAATATAGATATAGATAGATATTGTATAGATATAGATATAAATACAAAAATATTATTTAAGTGAAAGGTAATTCACATATAATATAGAAATGTGAATTGACTATTGAACAAATTATTCATCCTTTTTGAACAAATTATTCATCATTAATTGATATTGTGACATTTAACTATCTATATTTATGTTATTTTGTGCTATCCAGAAATTAGCACCTCCACTATTTCATTCACGTTATTTAATACTTACAATTTTGTTTGACAAATAAAACGTTTAGTATCGAAGATACTGTAATTACATAAGCTAAATTTTGCTGGACTTTGAAGTCTTAAATATCAGGAATCTTTACATAATTCGAATAAGGAAAGGTTTTAATAACTAAAATTTTAGTTGATTTCAAAGATTTAAATATTAGGAAGAATAATTAAATGATTATTTTATCCAATGTGAAATCAATTTCTAAAGAGTATAAATGACGAACGACATTTCGCTAAGGGCTTTCGTGCTTTTAATATAGTATATAGTATAGATATAGATTAAGAAGATTGTATAAATTTCTGTATTCGAATCTATAAACTACATGCTTAACATAACTATGTTCCATGTATCTTCTTATGGTTATTGTCTTGTAATCTTAGAATGATCTTTTTTTTTCCTTCCAAAGTTAACACCATTCGATCGATCGATACCCGACAAACAAAACTAAAATCCTAATATGGAAGCATCCTCAGAAGTCTTTCACTGTACATGGAACAATGAACGAAACTTAAATCTTACAGGAAAATCCAAAATCCGATGACAATTGAAGCTAATTAGGTTATATCAGTAGCTAGAAAAGTTCAAGAACGGAAAGCAAAAGATGGAGATCTACTTCTACTATATAATATAGAGATAATTTTGCCGTCCTAAATTAAAGAAGCAAGTTACATGTATTAGGAGCCCAATTATTTCATCAAGCCATGTGCCAATGCATTCTCAGTTGTATAGTTATATTTGAGAACTCTCTGCTTTAATCGATGAACTGTATGTACAGTACGTTTCCCTCACATTCAAGAACATCAAGTCAAGACATATCAATCATTATAACAAATAATGCCTCTTGACATTTGTAGAAGAATTAAGAAACTCTACCTACCACAGTCACTTGACTAGAGTTTGTTCGTCCATAGTTAGTTAGTAATAGTATTAACTAACTTAAGGAATGTTAGTGGGGTATTACTTAATTGGTTACAACTGTCATTAGATTAGTTCATTAGCTTAGAGAATTCTTATATAGAGACCAACATGTACGGCACGTGAACTATTGAATTGAGCTCTGTATTTTTCTTTGTTTTGTCTCCTTCTCAATTTCTTCATCTTCTTCATTCAAGTGCATTTACGAACTGCTCAATTCATCAATTCATGGAGATTTAACATGAGGTTATGCAAGTTGAATTAAGTGCTTTAGCGGCCAATAACACCTGGGAGGTGGTACCTTTGCCTACAGGTAAAAGGGCTATTGGTTGTAGGTGGGTGTATAAAATCAAGTATAAAGATACAGGGAGGTAGAGAGGTTCAAGGCATGATTAGTAGCAAAGGGTTATAGGCAGCAAGCGGGCTTTTGACTATCAAGAAACTTTTTCATCCGTAGTTAAAATGGTAACTTTTAGATGTGTTCTAGCTATTGCTGCAACCAAGCATTGGACAATCATCAAATGGATGTCTATAATGCTTTCCTACTGGGTGATTTGGATGAACAAGTGTATATGGCTTTACCCCAGGGCTTTCACAGTTCTAAGGGTTCTCAGCATGTGTGTAAGTTGCTTAAGTCATTGTATGGACTTAAGAAAGCTTCACGGCAATAGAATTTACAATTAACTTTTGCTTTGCTGTCATATGGATTTGTTCAAAGTCATTTGGATTATTCTTTGTTCACTATGCAGTCTCAAGTAAAGATTGTCATAGTATTGATTTATGTCGATGGTCTCTTGATCACAGGTGATGATTCTTGAACTAAGGCATGCTTACAATCTAGTTTCAAGATCAAGGATCTTGGTGAGCTAAGATACTTCCTTGGGATAGAACTTGCCAGAAGCAAAGAGGGAATTGTTATGCATCAACGGAAGTATGCCCTTGAATTGATTTCAGACTTGGGCCTGGCTGGAGCTAAGTCAGTTGGTGCTCCCTTAGAGTTCAACATGAAGTTGACATCTTTATTGTTTGACACACATATTGGTGTGACTGATGGTGCTCTTCTTGATGATCCTACCATATATCAGAGACTTCTAGGCAGATTGTTATACTTAACTAACACTCGTCCAGACATCAGTTTTGCAGTACAATGCTTAAGTCAATTCATGCACTCACCTAAGGTCTCTCATATGGAAGATGTTGTTCGTTTAGTTCGATATATAAAACAGTCTCCTGGAGCTGGAATCCTTCTGTCTTCTACTCATTCTCCTTCTTTAGTTGCTTATTGTGATGCTAATGGGGATTCATGTCCAAATACTCGCAGGTTTGTTACAGGATACTTTGTCAAATTTGGCAATTCTCTCGTTTCTTGGAAATCCAAGAAGCAGTCCACTATCTCTAGAAGCTCTGCCGAGGCAGAGTATAAGAGTCTTGCCTCGACAATTGTTGAACTCGTGTGACTGCTTGGATTGTTTAAGAAATTGCATGTGAATGTTCAGTTACTTATCTTCTTGTACTGTGACAGTAAATCAGCCATCCAAATAGTTGCAAATTCTGTATTTCATGAACGCACTAAACACATCGACATCGATTGCCATTTCATCCAGGAGAAGGTCAAACAAGGATTGGTTTGTCTTCAACACTTGAGTTCCTCCGAGCAACATGCTGATATTTTCACCAAAGGACTCACTCAAATTAGGCATCGTTATTTACTTTCCAAGCTAGGCATGAAGAACCTCTTCATATCACCTAGCTTGAGGGGGGTGTAGAAGAATTAAGCAACTCTACCTACCACAGTCACTTGACTAGAGTTTGTTGACCATAGTTAGTTAGTTAGTAATAGTATTAACTAACTTAAGGGATATTAATGGGTTATTAGTTAGTTGGTGTTATATCTCTGTATTTGTAAAACAATTCTGGAAATAATAAAATAAATAAAATAAATAAA
>ML246607.1:0-33147 GCA_005239495.1 Nicotiana undulata
ATCAACATTTGTGGCTAAGCCTGCAATCAATTGGTCTCTCTCTTGATTATCCTTGACCATGTTAGCAATGGACGGGGTCCCATAGGAAATTCCCCCAGTTGTGTCTTCGGATTGCCAAGCTTGATTGTGCTTAGCCATTTTATCTAGGATTTGGGTGATCCTAGCAAATGATTTATCCATGAAAGATCCATCTACGGCATTCTTTGCGATCGACTGGGAGAGCGGATCCAAACCCATGTAAAAATTTTCCATCAAAATGAGTTCAGGGAACCCATGGTTCGGGGATCTCACCAAGTACAACTTGAACCTACCCCAAGCCTCATGTAAGTGTTCCCCCGGCATTTGCTNCAATGCATAATCCGTCACGTTCTTCTGCTTGTGCATGGCACACACACCCAAGAAATTCTGTAGGTGTTGTGTTGGGTCATCATCAGTAGAGTTATGAAACAATCCTTCTGCCTTGAGCATTAGGATCATCCCATGGTCAACTTTGAAGTTTGATGCACCCACTGCCGGTGGGAGGATTGCATTTGAGTCATCGATGTATTCCTCAATATCGGCGAAGGGATTCTCCTCGTCATCATAAATTTCGGCCATTGTAATCTGGAACACCAATACAAAGCAAACAGCTCGTGATGGGATAGAACAAGATATAAAGTGAAGTTCACACTAACTAGTAATTTCAAAACCGTATTCCCCGGCAACGGCGCCAAATTTGATACGCTCAAATTACACTTCTAAAATAGTGTAAAGCGGTCGAAGTCAAATATAATAACCCAACAAGGTTGGGGTCGAATCCCACAGGGAATAGGTGTGAAAATGTCACTATGTTAGTGTGGTTCTTAACTTTAATCAAAATTCTATTCCGTTAGTAAACAAGAAGGTGGTGATTAATAGTTTACTATTTTAGAGAAAGTGTAGTAACAATGGAAACTAATTTAGGTTGTAATTAATATGGGTAAATTAACCAAGGTTGTGTCCCCTTTTCATGGAGTGTAATGCAAGTAGGTATTAATATGATATATTTCTAATGGGAAGTTCTTGATATGCAAATGATTCTAAAGATAACTATCCTAGATTTTCCAATACTACGATAGTATTTTCTCTTTATAATTTTTCCAAATGTAAAAGAGTTGCAATAAATCCGAATCACGTTTTGCCAAATAAAACCAACTTATTCCTAAGTGATTCTATTAAACGAAGTTTAACACCTCGAGTCTTTGGTGTTTACTCTTACCACTTCTAACCCGCTTTTCCAAGCTAAGCTAAAGTTACGGCATAAGTTAATGTTTGCAACCATTAACAAGAAATGTAAGACGAAGAGTAAACACATATCAACTACCCATTATACATATATTCAATGGCAAATACCCAAATACATAACACCCATTTAGGGTTCACAACCTCAGTGTTTAAACTTAGCTACTCATCATAAATAACCAAAAGAAACAAGTATTTAATAGTGTCATGAATGCTTACAAACCACCACTTGCTTGCTCTAATGCTTCCAAAAGGTGAGGAATATTTAATGAGACAATGTTGTGCAAAAGCTAGACAAGAATGACCCACAACACCCAAATAAATCCTTTTATAGTGGGAAGAAAATTCGGGTGAAAAACAGACAAAAACACCCCTGTCGGGCGATATGCGATCGCATTCCTGTCAATGTTCTTATTAAGTTTACTCATTAACAGTTAGAATAATATAATATAACTGGAACAATTATACTAGAAATGCGGAAGTAGATGAAAAATCAAGAACTAAATAGGAGTCCCATAATAATGTTTCTTAAATACAACCCCATGAACCAGTATCATAATCTCATGAACTGTCTAAGAGTTTGCTAAATACAATAGTCTGAAATAATCAAGTACAACTGTCTTGGAAACTACTGAAATAAGACAGAAAATGAGAGAAGAGGATAGGAGATGACGTCAAGGCCCATGAACGTCTGCGGGACTACCTCGATGTCGCCTGTGTTTATTGAAGGATACTCTCTCTGTCAGTGTCCACTGGGTCCGGCTGCATAATCTGCACAACATAAAGGAGTGCAGGTGTAGCGTCAGTACAACTGACCTAATGTACTGAGTAAGTGTCGAGCCTAACCTCAACGAAGTAGTGACGAGGCTAGGCACGACAGCAATAATTTACATGTACAATTCTACAATGTATATGTCACGACCCACTTTTCCCTCCGCGGGGTTTCGTGATGGAACCTAGTCTAGACAACTAGGTAAGCCTAAATATTACGAGAATTAAAAATAATGCAAGTCAAAACAGAGAAATGAAGTAAAAGCAATACTAATAAACCATGTCGCTCGGCATTTACAGTTTTACTTTGCCCAAAACCCGAAATATCTACAATATCACAAGCTGTATTCTATGGCTCAACATAACGAAACTAGAAAATAAAAGTATAATGCTATCTGCGATCTATAACTATACTAGTATAAGAAGGGGACTCGGAAGGCTCTGCGGACGCGGCAGAAATACCTCTAAGTCTCCCAAAGACTGCTGCTCTGCTAGCTACGGTACTGAGCGTTGGTACCTGGATCTGCACATGGGGAAAACATGCGCAGAAGGGCATGCGTACTCCACATTCGGTACCCAGTAAGTGCCAAGCCTAACCCCAGTCAAGTAGTGACAAGGTCAGGTTGAGGCTCTACTGAGTTTGCAAGATAGACAGTTATAATTTAACAGTTAAGTAGACATCAATAATTAACGGAAAGTAAGGTAAAACCGGAAAGAATGAAGTAAAGAAATCTCAGTTGAGCACAACATATAATTCCATAGATAATCGTGCAATGCAATTCAGGGGGAAAGCTCCCGAGTCTGGGCCCGTAGTCCCAATTTAAATATGCAATGCAGTACAGGGGAAAGCTCCCGGATCTCGGTCCGTAGTCCCAATTTAAATATGCAATGCAGTACAGGGGAAAGCTCCCGGATCTCGGTCCGTAGTCCCAATTTATATATGCTATGCAGTACATGGGGAAAGCTCCCGGATCACGGTCCGTAGTCCCAATTTAAATATGCAATGCAGTACATGGGGGGAAAGCTCCCGGATCACGGTCCGTAGTCCCTATTTAAATATGCAATGCAAGATGTGTATCAGATATAGCGTAATTCAAAAGTTTTAGGAAATACCGTTGGCAAATATGGAGTAAAATACTTAAACTGGTTTCAAATAATAGTAACGCGTGGAAAATCAGGTAAAATCGATTGTCATGATAAAATCTTGAGTTTCTACTCAGTTCAAACCAATAACAGTTATAATAAGATTGAAAATGAGGTATGTCGTAGAAAGAACGATGGAAATTTAGTAAAAATATCCCATGCACACACTCGTCACCTCACGTATACGGGGTTTTTATAGTAAAAATCAGTTAAAAATGTCTAAGGGGATTTCTCCAACACAGAGTTAGGCAAGCCACTTACCTCGACTGTGCTACTCAACCAATAATCACGCTCTTTCCATGAGTATCCAACTCCGGGTGGCCCAAATATACTCAATTCGATTGCATAATATAAATATCATTTCAAGAAATCAAAATAACTAATTAATCCGGAACTAATACGCGAAATTAGGAATTTTGACCAAAATGCCCCACGGGCCCAAGTCTCGGAATCGGGTAAAAGTTATATTTTTCGGACACCCATTCACTCACGAACTCACTCGAACAAGAATTATCGAAATCCGATGCCAAAAACTCCCTAAATTCTCAGATTTTTGGTTGGGGGAGTTTCATCAAGTTTTCATGGTTTTCACCCATTTTTGTTAATTAAACTAAGGAAAACAATGGGGATTAATAGTCTAACAATGGATTAGGATTAGAAAACGTTACCTATGATCCTTCTCTTCAAATCCCACTGAAAATCGCCAATTCCCGAGCTCTCAAACGATTTTGGACTTATGAATTTCAAACCCTCGAATAAACAAGACAGGGATCTCGCACCTGCGGTCCCCTTACCGCACCTGCGATACTGCACCTGCGGTACTTCACCTGCGGTACTGCACCTGCGGAAAAAGCATCGCAGGTGCTGAAATCACTTAAGATGCCTGGGGACGCACCTGCGATAGATTGGTCACACCTGCGGTTCTGCACCTGCAGAACCCAGGTCGCACCTGCGACCCCTGGCCAATCTACCCAAGACCGCACCTGCGACATGAGGCTCCGCTCCTGCGAGTTCGCACCTGCGGGAAGGCCCTCGCAGGTGTGAAACACCACAAGGGAAAACTGGTTCAGCAGCCTAAAGGAGTTCCAAATTTCCCGTTAAGCATCCAAAACAACCCCGAGGTCCCCGTGACCTCAACTAAACTTACCAACTGACCCAAATACCTTATTCAAACTTGGTCGGGCCTTAAAAACACGTCCCATAACATCAAAATCATCAAATATGCATGGATTCAAGCCTAAGAACTTAGAAATTTTCAAGAATTCACATTCGACGCTGAAACACGTCTAAACTCGTCTGAATGACTTCAAATTTTGCACACATGTCATAAATGACATTCTGGACATGCTGTCACTTTCGAAATTCCATTCCGAGTCCGATATCAAAGTCTCACCTATCGGTCAAAATTGCCGAAATTCTAACTTTCGCCAATTCAAGCCTAAATCTACACCCGACCTTGAAAACAGAATCCGAACACGCTCCTAACCTTGAAATCACCCAATGGAGTCGACAAAATTCCATTCAGGATCTGTCTTCACACAACTCTAGCTACGACTCAATTTCCAGAGTTAAAATTCACCTCAAAGGACTATGTGTCCAAAATCACTCCAAATTTCATCACTCAACGCTTCAACACGTTCCATTAACATAAAAAGACATAGGAGAAGCAGTTATTAGGGGATCGGGGCGCTAACTCTCAAAACGACCGATCGGGTTGTTACATTCTCCCCCTCTTAAGAAAATCGTTCTTCCTCGAACGAGTATAAAAACATACTTGAAGCTGTGAAAAGATGAGGGTACTGACTCCGCATGTCCTGCTCGGTCTTCCAAGTCGCCTCCTCGACCGGATGACCCCTCCACTGGACTTTGACTGAGGCAATATTCTTCGACCTGAGCTTTCTGACTTGCCTGTCCAAAATGGCCACAGGCTCCTCAACGTATGATCGATCCTTGTCCAACTGGACTGAGCTAAAATCCAAAACATGAGTCGGATCACCGTGATACTTCTGGAGCATGGAAACGTGGAATACCGGATGAACACTTGCTAGGTTGGGAGGCAAGGCCAGCTCATAAGCAACCTCCCCAACTGGCCGTAACACTTCTAAAGAGCCAATGAACTCGAACTCAGCTTACCCTTATTCCCAAATCTCATGACGCCCTTCATCGGCGATACCTGAAGCAAAACCCGATCACCAGCCATAAATTCCAAATCACGAACTCTCCGGTCTGCATAACTCTTCTGCTTGGATTGAGTTGTGCGTAGTCTATCCTGAATCACCCTCACCTTGTCCAAGGCATCATGGACCAAGTCTGTACCCAACAATCGGGCCTCACCCGGCTCGAACCATCCTACTGGAGACCTGCACCGCCTACCATATAAAGCCTCAAATGGTGCCATCTGAATGCTGGATTGGTAGCTGTTATTATAAGAAAACTCTGCAAGAGGCAAGTACTGATCCCATAATCCTCCAAAATCCATCACACAAGCACGGAGCATATCCTCAAGAATCTGAATCGTGCGCTCGGACTGTCCATCCGTCTGAGGGTGAAATGATGTACTGAGATCAATCTGGGTACCCAACTCACTATGCAAGGCTCTCCAGAAGTGCGAGGTGAACTGAGGACCTCGGTCTGAAATAATTGATACCGACACACCGTGCAACTGGACTATCTCCCGCATGTAGATCTGGGCCAACCTCTCAGAAGAATATGTAGTCAATACCGGAATGAAATGGGCAGACTTGGTCAGCCGGTCCACAATCACCCAAATAGCATCATACTTCCTCAAGGTCCGAGGAAGTCCAACCATAAAATCCATGGTGATCCGCTCCCACTTCCACTCTGGAAGCCTCATCTGCTGTAGCAATCCTCGCGGCCTCTGATGCTCACACTTGACTTGCTGACAATTGAGGCACCTGGCTACGAACTCCACTATATCCTTTTTCATCCTCCGCCACCAGTAGTGCTATCTCAGATCCTGGTACTGTAACGACCCAGCTGGTCATTTTGTGTATTGGGACTCCGTTCTCGTAAATGACTCTTTACATAGCGACTACTCGTGCCTTATGGCTTGTGTGGGCAGGTAGTTCGAGATTCAGAAGTGTTTTGGCCAGTTCAGGAACACTTGGTTCCTGAAGGCTAGCCTATTTGGCTGATTTTGGTTCCGAGCAGCATTTTGAGCAAACGACCTCGGAATCAAGTTTTGACAGCTCCAGCAGCTCCGGATGATGATTTCGGACTTGGGAGTGTGTTCNGGTTCCGAGCAGCATTTTGAGCAAACGACCTCGGAATCAAGTTTTGACAGCTCCAGCAGCTCCAGATGATGATTTCGCACTTGGAAGTGTGTTCGCCTCGAGTTTCTGATGACCCGGGAGTGTTTCGACACATGAATTGGAATTCAGGATTTCATAAGATTTGAAATTCAGCTTGGAATTGGACCTCGTGATATTAGGGTCTGAATGGAATTACGGAACATGCAATAGTTCCGTATAGTCATTTATGACTTGTCCACAAATTTTGGGGTCATTCCGAGCAAGTATAGACCCGTTCGGCGTATTGATGAGCCATTTGAGTTTTTCTTGAAATCCTAAGTTTGATCTAAGGGTTTTGAGAGTTATTCTTAGTTTGAATGATGTTTTTAGTGTTATGGGAGCTCGAGCAAGTCCGTCATATGATTCAGGACTTGTTGGTATAATTTTTCGAGGGCTCGGGTGGGCCGAGGGGTCTCCCGGACCCCAAACAGGGTCAAAAACCAGCAATTTGTATAGCTGGTGGGAATTTACTGGTGTGACCGCACCTGCGGTCCATGAGCCGCAGGCACGAGGCTCGCACCAGCGGCCATCCCATCGCAGGCGCGACTCCACCCGCAGGGGCAGCCTTCTTCTCGTAGGCGCGGACTCCGCAGGGGCGGACAAAAGCCCGCAGGCGCGACGTCCCCCAGGGCCCAGGCCCACCGCAGGCGCGGCCAATATCCCGCAGGTGCGAGTCCGCATTTGCGATCCAAAGGTCGCAGGTGCGGAAACTGCTAGGCAGTCCTATAAATAGCCCAAGTCGTGAATTGTCTTCCCAACTTTGATTTTTCCTCCATTGTTGCGACCCCAAGAGCTCCAGAACGTGTATTTCGGCCTAGAAACTCAGGTAAGTAATTCCCTAACCCTCGGCATGTTTAATTCTTCCATTCCTTGGGAATTGCCTCTTCCTAATTCATTGAAATTCATAAGAAATTGTTGGGGAAGAAAGAGGGTTTTGATGAAAATGTGAATTCTGATTTTTGGGCCATTGAGGGATGATTAGTTGAGTTAATCTTGATCCTTAGGCGACGTATAGCGCGTTTCTTCAAGAATTATAATTTTTCGGATGCCGAGGCTCGGAGTTGAATTTTGAAAGTATGTCAAGAATGTGTCTTTATAGGAAATATTTGATAAATCCTCCTCAAATCTTCCTAAATTGATATAATTATGTGCTTTTGGCTAGTTGCGAGCCATCGAGGGTAATTCGGAGGATTCGTGCATCGTGTTGAGTGGTCCGTTGGCTGGAGGAGCACTTGTCTAGGTGAGTCTCCTTTCCAAACTTTGTAAGGGGGAAATGTCCCCTAGGCTCTTGTTTGCTAATTGTGCTCGTTGAGGGGGGTTACGTACGTACCACGTGACGAGAGTCCATACGTGGCATCTATACTGTATGTCGGGTAGCCGTAGGACCCACGAGCATGTTCTAACCGTTTGTTTGATATTATCTGATATTTTGTACTGATTATTACTGATATATGACGAAATTGAGCTACGATAGCTGTGAATTAAATGTACATAATATTCAGAAAAGAATTATGAACCTCATCAATTGAGTAATTGTATCACTCTTGGTATAATTAATAAAGAGCAAAGGGTAAATGAGATAATGAGCTGTTGAGCTAAATGAAGGTGGTTAGAATTCCTTCTTGTACTTGAATTGTTCCATTATGGTGATAATATGAGAAAAAAGGATAATATGATAAATCCTAACTTTGGCTATCAAGTTAGATGTGAGTATCCGATCCCGTTGAGTGTGGGCGAGTCGGTACCACGATGTCTACATATGCAGATATACATATATTCATTCATGCGGTCATATATACGCATCCATGCATTCATGGCCCCCGAGTCACCAGTTTGATTCGTGATCGAGGGGGGGGGGGACTTATATTTTCATTGCCCCTGAGTCACAGGTTTGATTCGTGATCAGGGAGAATTATACTACTATTTTTATCGGCCCACGAGTCACAGACATGATTCGTGATCGGGGAGAGTTTTACTTTGCATCATCAGCACACGAGTCGCAGGCATGATTCGCGATCGTGGGGAGCTTATTATTATCGAGTCAGCTATGATTCGCGATCGTGGGGAGCTATTATCGAGTCAGCACACGAGTCGCAGGTATGATTCGCGATCGTGGGGAGCTTATTGCTATCGAGTCAGCGCACGGGTCGCAGGTAGGATTCACGAACGTGTGGAGCTTTATGACCGAGTCAGTCCTTATGACCCACCCTTATGACTTCGACCGATAGTCTTGTCCATTTCAGTTATATATATATACACGTTGCATTCATCAGCATTTGCATTAAGTTGGGATTGTACGAGGGTGAGTTGAGAAACAATACCGAGTACCGGAAAGTGAACAATTGAGAGTAAAGATAAGGCATTTCTGATAATGAGAAAGGAAACAACTGATATACATATGATCAGTTTACAAAGAAAGACTATGTTTGAGATTAGTTACTTGCTTGTTGCTTACATGCTCTTACACTTGATGTACTTTCTCACATGATTTATTGTTCAGCATGTACCTTCTTTATTTATTACGTACTGGACCTTAGTGAGTATGTATTCTACCTCTCGTCACTACTCTTTACGAGTTTAGACGGGATACTCACTAGGTACATATTTGTTTATATGTACATATGCTACACTTTCTTTCTTTCTCTGCACTTGATTGTGCAGGTATTGAGGCTGGTCCGTCTGGTCGTTCGCCTGTTGATAGATATTGATCGCGGCGTCGCTTCATACGGTGAGCTGTTTCCCTGGCGTCATCCTGACAGCACCTCTGGAGCCTCCTAGTTTCATTTTGCTCAGTATTTTGTTCCAGACTGTGACTTGTATATTTGTTTATGTGTTCCTGTTGTTGTATCTACGTAGCCGTCCGTTGACACTGTGACACTAGTCCTGGCACACCCTTGTTGTAGCTATGTTTGATTTCGGGGTTGTATACATATATATCGGGCCTAGCTGTGGTTCAGCTTGTTTCTACGGCCCTACCCCATATTGTTATTATATTCCGCACTTTTATTGTTATAATTGTACTTGGCTTGCCTAACCTCGCCGTTAGGTGCCATCACGACCTGAACCGGTTTCGGGTCGTGATAGGTACATCTTCGCGGTACCGGGATGAATGGAGTACCGCGAGCTATGGGCTCCTCAAGAATCAACTCCCGAAGTCCATCTACATCGGGCACACAAATACGGTCCTGCAGTCTCATCACACCATCATCACCTATGGTCATATCCCTGACACCATCCTGCTGAACTCTATCTCGAAGAGCTCGAAGGTCGGGATCATCATACTGGTGCTCCCGAATGCGGTCATAAAGAGAAGATCGAGCGACAACACACGCAAATACTCGGTGAGGCTCAAAAAGGTCCAATCTCACGAACTGACTGGCTAAGGACTGAACATCCAAGGCTAAGGGCCTCTCAGCTGCACGAAGATATGCCAAACTACCCAAACTCTCCGCCCGGCGACTCAGGGCGTCGGCCACCACATTGGCTTTCCCTAGGTGGTATAATATAGTGATGTCATAATCCTTGAGTAGCTCCAGCCACCTACGCTGACGCAAATTGAGATCTTTCTGTCTGATTATGTGCTGCAAACTACGGTGATCCGTATATATCTCACAGGGAACACCATATAAATAATGACGCCATATCTTTAGGGCGTGAAAAATCGCTGCCAACTCGAGATCATGCACAGGGCAGTTTCTCTCATGCACCTTCAACTGTATGGACGCGTAGGCAATCACCCTACCATCGTGCATCAACACCGCTCCCAAACCAATCCTCGAAGCATCACAATAGACCGTATAGGACCCCGAACCGGTAGGTAATACCAACACTGGAGCTGTAGTCAGGGTTGTCTTGAGCTTCTGAAAGCTCTCCTCACACTCCTCAGTCCAAATAGAAGGTGCATCATTCTGGGTCAATCTAGTCATGGGTGTTGAAATGGATGAAAATCCCTCCACGAAACGGCGATAATACCCAGCCAAATCGAGGAAACTGCGGATCTCGGTAGCTGAAGACGGTCTGGGCCAACTCTGGACTGCCTCCACCTTCTTCGCATCAACCTTGATCCCATATGAAGATACCACATGGCCTAAGAATGCCACAAAATCAAGACAAAATTCACACTTAGAGAATTTGGCATACAACTTCTTCTCCTTCAATGTCTGAAGCACGGTCCTCAAGTGCTGCTCATGGTCTTCCTGGGACCGAGAATATACCAGAATGTCGTCAATGAATACGATGACGAAAGTATCAAGATATGGCCGAATACACTGTGCATCAGGTGCATGAAGGCTGCTGGGGCATTGGTCAGCCCGAATGACATAACAAGAAACCCATAGTGGCCATATCTGGTCCTGAAGGCAGTCTTCGGGATATCCGACTCTCGAATCTTCAACTGATGATAGCCCGAACGGAGATCAATCTTGGAGAATACCCTGGCACCCTGTAATTGGTCAAACAAATCATCAATGCAAGGCAATGGGTACCTATTCATCACTGTCACCTTATTCAACTATCTGTAATCAATGCACATACGCATCGATCCATACTTCTTTTTCACAAATAACACCGGAGCACCTCAAGGTGATACACTAGGCCTGATGAACCCCTTATCAAGCAAATACTACAACTGTTCCTTCAACTCCTTCAACTCAGGAGAAGCCATGCGATAGGGAGGAATGGAAATGGGCTGAGTGTCTGGCAACAAGTCAATGCTGAAGTCAATATCTCTGTCGGGCGACATACCCGTAAGGTCAGATGGAAAAACATTAGGATAGTCCCTCACAACTGGGACCGACTCAACTATAGGGGTCTCAGCACTAACATCTCTCACATAGGCCAAATAAGCATCACACCTCTTTGCAACCATCCGCTGAGCCTTAAGAAAAGAAATGACTCGACGAGGGGTATACTCTAATGAACCCCTCCACTCTAACCTCGGTAATCCTGGCATAGCCAGCGTCACGGTATTGGCGTGACAATCAAGAATAACATAGTGAGGAGATAACCATTCCATGCCCAAGATAATGTCTAAATCTACCATACTTAGTAATAATAAATCAGCCCTGGTCTCCAGACCACTGATAACAATCAAACACGACTGATACACGCGGTCGACAACGAGAGAATCTCCCACAGGAGTAGAAACATATACGGGGGAACTCAAAGAATCCCGAGATATCCCCAAATATGGAGCAAAATAAGAAGACACATACGAATATGTGGAACCTGGATCAAATAATACCGATGCATCCCTATGACAAATGGGGACAATACCTGTGATACCTGAGTCTGAAGCAGTGGCCTCGGATCGAGCTGGAAGGGCATAGTATCTGGCATGGCCTCCCTCTTTAAAACGACCTCGGCCTCCCCGACCTCCACCTCGAGCTGCCTGAGATGGTGGAGTAGCAACTGGGGTATAGCTGGGGGACCCGGTGGAAGACGTGGAACATGATAAGTCTCCGGTGGTGCACCCCTCCTAACTCTGGGGCAATCTCTGATCATATGTCGAGGGTCACCACACCCAAAACAACACCTCTGAGGACGCGGTGGTTGTTGCTGGCTCTGAATCGGCCTGCTGGACTGGCCAGTGATAGCACCTCGAGTTGAAGGCACCTGAGATACCGGTGGTGAATAATAAGGCTCCCGAAGTCTAGGAGGAGCTGGAATACCCGCTGGCTGCTGGAAGAGCTGAATGAATGGGGCGGCTCACAAAACCCATACAATAGCGTGCTGCAGGTGCACGAACTTCTCAGAAATGACCCGTCTCTTGAAACCTCTTGGCCTCTCTCTCCTCCCTGTCCCGGGGCAACATACTCTCAATCCTCTTGGCAATGCTCACGGTCTACTGGTAAGTGATATCTGTCTCCAGCTCTCTGGCCATACTAGTCTGAATGCTGGGGTGGAGCCCCTCAATAAAATGGCGAACTCTCTCTAACAGTAGAAACCAAAGCTGGTGCATGTCGTGCTAAGTCACTGAACCGGACTGCATACTCTGACACGGTCATAGTACCCTGGTGTAGCTGCTCAAACTCCGCACGCCAAGCATCCCTGAGACTCTGAGGGACAAACTCAAGCAAAAACATCTCTAAGAATTGAGCCCAAGTGAGTGAGGCTGCCTCGTCCAGACTACTAAGATCAAAGGCACGCCACCACTGATAAGCTAGAAAGTAGTGAAAGAGACCCCACTCGTCTCCACAATACCCATGGTGCGAAGGATGAGATGACACTCCTCAAGAAAACCTAGAGCGTCATCTGAAGCTAATCTGCTGAAATCAGGTGGGTGGTAATTCTTGTACCTCTCAAGACAGAGCTGCTCAGACTCCGATACAGCTGCTCTGGCCTCAGGCTGAACTGGAGCTACTGGAGGCATAGGTTTATACTCTAGAACCTTCCCCATATGAACCCTCTGCTCAAGAGTACGGGCTGCGGGAGTCTGTGTCCCTCCCCCGGCCTGGGATGTAGCTGGGCTATCGGGAGTAGTCTCACCTGGGACAGATTACTAAATGCACTCATGAACTGGGCCAAAGTCTCATGGAGAGCTGGAGTAATAGTGGGGACCTCCGGTGCGAGTACGAACCATATGTAAGCAAGAATAGAATAGAGTTTAAGAATTTTGATAATGGTAACTAGCACGAGAAGAGATTCCAAGAAGTATGATTGTTCTTAACAATTACATAGCCTCTCGAAGATAGGTTCGGACGTCTCCGCACCGATCCGCGAGATTCTAATAAACCAGCTTGTGACATTGTGACTCCTATGAACCTAGACGCTCTGATACCAACTTGTCACGACCCAATTTTTCCTCCAACTGGGTTTTCGTGATGGCACCGCACCTAGTCTAGACGACTAGGTAAGACTAAATATTCAGTGAATTAAAAAGTATAACAAGTCAAAACAGAGAAACTGAAGTAAAATAATACTAATAACCATGTCGCTCGGCATTTACAGTACTTCGCCCAAAACCCATAATTTCTACAACATCACAAGTTGTACTCTATGGCTCAACATAACGAAACTGGAAATAAAAGTATAATCCTATCTGCTAACTGTAACTATACTAGGATAAGAGGGGGACTCGGAAGCGGCGGACGCGGCAGAAATACCTCTAAGTCTCCACATTCGGTACCTAGTAAGTGCCAAGCCTAACCCCAGTCAAGCAGTGACGAGGTCAGGTGCAGGCTCTACCGAGTTTGCAAATTAGACAATTATAATTTAACAGTTAAATAAATAGCAATAATTAACGGAAAGTAAAGTAAAACCGAAAAGAATGAAGTGAATAAATCTCAATTCAGCACAACATATAATTCAATAGATAATCGTGCAATGCAATACAGGGGAAAATCTCCCGGGTCTCGGCCCGTAGCCCCAATTTAAATATGCTATGCAGTACAAGGGGGAAGCTCCCGAATCATGGTCCGTAGTCTCAATTTAAATATGCAATGCATTATAGGGGAAAGCTCCCGGATTACGGTCCGTAATCCCATTTTAAATATGCAATGCAGGATGTATATCAGATAAAGCATAATTCAAAAGTTTAGGAAAAACAGTTGGCAAATATGGAGTAAAATACTCAAACCGGTTTCAAATATTAGTAACGAGTGAAAAATCAAGTAAAATCGATTGACATGATGAAATCTTAAGTTACTACTCAATTCAGCCAATAACAGTAGTAATAGGATTGAAAATGAGGTACGTCATAGAAAGAACGATGGAAATTTAGTAAAACTATCCCATGCACGCACTCGTCACCTCACGTACACGGGGTTTTTATAGTAAAAACCAGTTAAAAATGCCTAAGAGAAATTCCCCAACACAGATTTAGGCAAGTCACGTACCTCGACTGCGTAAATCAACTCCGTACCACTCTTGCCACGGTTATCCAACTCCGGGTGGCCCAAATCTATTCATTTCAATTGCATAATGTAAATATCATTTCAAGAAATCAAACTAACTAATAAATTCGGAACTAATACGCGAAATTAGAAATTTTGACCAAAACGCCCTCGCGCCCACGTCTCGGAATCGGATAAAATTTATATTTTCCGAACCCTTATTCACTCACGAGACTAACCATATGTAAATCTCTAAAATCGGAGGTCAAATACCCAATCAAAACCACAAAATTCGGTCTATGAAGTTTCTTCCAATTTTCCCCATTTTCTTCTCAAGAAATTCGAATTTAAAGGTGGATTTGAAGATTAGAATCATTGAATTAACCTATGATGGTTAGAAATCACCTACCTAAAATACCCACATGAAAATTCCTTCAAAAATCGCCTCTCCCGAGCTCCAAAATTCAAAAATGGTTGAAAAATAGCTTAAACCCTCGAAATTGGGTTTTAATAGTCTGCCCAGGTAATTGTGTTATGCATTCGCGGAGGGACCGCCGCGAACGCGAAGGGTAAAATTACACGGGCCCAAAAAGACTTATGCGAATGCGAAGTGGGGCCCACGTACGCAGTCAATAGCTCCTCAAGACTTCGCGAACGCGGTCCCATGCAGGCGAGCACGAAGGGTAAATGACCACTGACCCCTGGGACCCAAGTCGACTCTATGCGAACGCGTTTGGACATCCGCGTTCGCGGTGAAGGACCTAACAAAGCTCCACGAACGCGTTCAGCTGACCGCGAACGCGAAGAACAAAACCCTTGGAACCCAAATTAGCCTATGCGAACGCGGTCCCTCCCTCACGAATGCATAGAAGGAAACCTGCAACATTAAAATCTGGTGCCTTTCTAAGTCCAAAACTAACGCGCTGAGCATCCGAAACACACCCGAGGCCTCCGGGACCTCAACCAAACCTAACAACTGACCCAAATACCCCATTCAAACATGGATCGAGCCTTAAAACACATCTCATAACATCAAAATCCTCAAATGTGCATAGATTCAAGCCTAAGAACTTAGGAATTTTCAAGAATTCACATTCGACGCCGAAACACGTCTAAACTCGTCCGAATGACCTCAAATTTTGCACACATGTCATAAATGACATTCTGGACCTGCTGTCACTTTCGAAATTCAATTCCGAGTCGGATATCAAAATCTCACCTATCGGTCGAAATCGCCGAAATTCTAACTTTCGCCAATTCAAGCCTAAATCTACATCCAACCTCGAAAACACAATCTGAACACGCTCCCAACCCCGAAATCACCCAACAGAGCTAACAGAGTCGACGGAATTCCATTTCGGATCTGTCTTCACATAGCTCTAGCTACGGTCCAATTTCTAAGGTTAAAACTCACCTTAAAGGACTATATGCCCAAATTCACTCCAAATTTTATCATTCTTCTCTCCGACACGTTCCATTAACATAACAAGACATGGGAGAAGCAGTTTTTAGGGGATCAGGGCGCTAACTCTCAAAACGACCGACTAGGTCATTACACTAAAGGTCTCATAATCTCAAGCCCTAACCCCACTTTTTTCTACTGATTTTTATGAATTAAACCTTGAGATTATGTTCCTTAATCACCTATAATCGAGTTTTAAAGTACAAAATACTCACCTTGACGAAGAACAATGATTTCCTCTCTTCAAAATCTCCTCAAAAACTTCTCCCCGTTCAAAAATGGTGTTAAAATAGGTTATGGTCGCGGAGGGTTTAATTTAATACTGCCCAGGGATTTCCTTAATCGCGGTCGCGGAAAACCCCTCGCGATCGCGAAGGCCAACTTCACTGCCTCCCATTTTACTCTCTACAATTGCGACTTAACCCACGAGATCATGAAGCTTTGGTCCCCTGCTCCACGCGATCGCATACAATCCCACACGGTCGTGATGACCAACTTCCAAAACCCACGCGCCCCCTCTCTATTCTACGCTATCGCACCTCCGTACACGCGATCGCACTGCTCATCCTTCCAAACCTACGCGATCGCACTCCCGTTCTTGCGATTGCGATGCACAAAATTTCCTAACCCTCAGATTACCCTATGCGATCGCGGATTTTGCCATGTGATCGCGATGCACAAATCCCTGTTGTGATAACACTAGAAAACCAGCATTATTTTAAGTCCAAAAGTGCTCGTTAACCACTCGAAATCAATCCCGAGCCCCTCGGGACCCCAACCAAATTTACCAACACATCATAAATGATCATTAAAACTTGGTTGCACTCTCAAAACACTAAATATAACCTCAAAACACCAAAATCACGTCGGATTCAAGCCTAAGAACTTTGAAAATTCTAAAATCCACCAACGATGCCGAAACTATCCAAAACAACTCCGATTGACCTGAAATTTCGCAGACATATCCAAAATGATATTACAAACATGTTCCAATCCGGAATTCCATTTCGACCCTGATAGCCTATTTTCCAACACTGACCGGAAATCGCCAAAAACTAACTTTCGCCAATTCAAGCCTAATTCTACACCGGACATCACAAAAATATTCTGAACACACTCCTAAGTCCCAAATCACCTAACAAAGCTATCCGAGCCATAAAATCCGCATTTTGAGGTTATTTACCAATAAGTCAACTCTTAGTTGACTTTTTCCCATTCTAAGGCTATTTTTAAAAGACTAAGTGATTAAATGCTCATTATAACTGTTCCGATTCCGAGCCTACCAATTCTAACACATCAAGAACAGAGTAACCAATCTATGTCAAGTTAGAAACAGTAAATATAATGCAGGTTCTACGTAATGACCGACCAGGTCATTACATCCTCCCCCTCTAAAACAAATGTTCGTCCTCGAACGGGTCTAGAAACATACCTGGAGTCTCAAACAAGTGAGGATATTTGCTCTGCATCTCCCGCTCGGTCTCCCAAGTAGCCTCCTCCACTGGCTGACCTCTCCACTGTACTTTCACTGAAGCTATATTCTTAGACCTCAACTTTCTGACATGACAATCCAAAATTGCTATTGGCTCTACTCATATGACATATTACCCTCGAGCTGAATTGTGCTGAAGTACAACACATGAGACGTGATAGAAACTAAGCATCCACCAAACTGTATAGAGAACCCGGTTCTCTATCAGTTCCCACCGTAAGCAACAGGCTGTAAAATCAAATAGTAAAGGGACCTGGTCCTCTACCAGTTCCCTAAACAAAATACACAAAGACAGAAAGTAGAAGAGACGCTGGATTTTTACATGGAAAAATCCCAACTCAAGGGGACAAAAACCACGACCTACACTAGTAGGGTTTCAACTTCACTAACTTGTAATCTCAACTATTACAAGCCACTTTGTAATGACTCTCTTACAAAGACTTCAACACACAAACTTGTAGTACACTTATTACAAGCCACTTTGTTACTCACTAGTTACAAAGATCTCAACACACTAACTTGTAATACACTTATTACAAGCCACTTTGTTACTCACTAGTTACAAAGATCTCAACACACTAACTTGTAATACACTTATTACAAGCCACTTTGTTACTCACTAGTTACAAAGACTTTAATTTATGACTACACTAGTCACAACACAAACACGAATGGTTTATGATTTTGAGTTTCCTAAAATAAATCTTCTAAGAAAGCAAGATAGGAGTTACAATGAAGAACAAAACACAATATTACCACTCAACTAAGGACACACATATACTCGTGGTGGAATTGGTCCGTAGCGGAGTTGTCTTCTTGTTCTTGACACACATGAGCCTTCAACAATGGAGTAGATCAACATTTGGTCCCAAGTGAATGTCTTGTTTTTCTTTAAACAAGATATTAAAAGCCTTAGGGCATTCCAAGGAGGATGCCCCATATCTTGAAAGTACACTTCACAACCAATGGGAAGTAACTGCTGCACTGTTACTGCACTGTAGCGTGTACAGTTGCATGCAGTCACTTTTCTGTCACAACTTTTACAACTGTAGAATTGACTTGTACTTTTGTTTGGGGAATGTCAAGGGATCAGGTCCCTAAATTATTTCATGTGAGTTCGTACACACTACAACTAATAGGAAGTGATTGTTGCACTGTAGCGTGAATAGTTGCAGACAGTCACTTTCTGCCACTGCTTTCCAGCTGTAGAGTTGACTTGTACTTCTGTCTGGGGAATGTCAAGGGATCAGGTCCCTAAACAGTTTCTTGTGGGTCCAAGAGTATACTGCCCAGATTTCTTTGAGTTCATGCTGAATGATTATGCCGGACATGCATCAGGTCCTTTATCTGGTTCTTGACAGAAAGTTTGTCAGTTCATCAAAACATAACACTTAACCTAGATTTCTTTGAGTTCATGCTAAATGATTAGGCCGGACATGCATCAGGTCCTTTATCTGGTTCTTTACAGAAAGTTTGTTAGATCATCAAAACATAACACTAACCCATCAATTTTCCCTTTTTTGATGATTACAAACTTTTATAATTGATGAGCAGTTGTATAATCTAACTTAACCAAATAAGAGACTAGGACCCCATATTGTTCCCCCCGACTATGTGCTTCCCTCTGGTTGCACATCAGGTCCTTTATCTGGTTCTTTACATAAAAGTTTGTTAGATCATCAAAACAAAATACTAACCTATAAATTTCCCCCTTTTTGATGATGACAAACTTTTATAATTGATGAGCAGTTATATAATCTAACTTAACCAGATAAGAGACCAGGACTACATATTGTTCCCCCTGACTATGTGCTTCCCTCTGCTTCCCCCTTAGTTCCTGCCCACATTATCAACTTGCCCTTGCCCACATTATCAATTATCATCTTCCCCCTTTTGGCATCATAAAAAGGCACAAACAAACAAAGATCATAAAGAAGTCTAACATATCTAACTCATGCCCCATGTGTGCACACAACATGATAGAAAACAGAAGTAAAAGGAAAAAAAGCATTGTCCTTAGCAAGAGAGAAGCTGATTCATGGATGATAATCGTTTTAAATTCATCAGGAGCAGTAAAGGTGGAATTCAACATGCCATCACACAAAAAAAATAAAAGAACCAAACAACCACAAAACATCACAACCTAAGACAACTGGACATTGAGAGGATCCTAGAAGGCACTAGAAGAGGAAGGCTTGGAGGAGGAGGCAACAAGGGTTTTAAATGACAATCTCATTTACAAGCACGCAGATATGGTCCCCTTCAACGGTGAAAAGAGTTGCATAGAATTTCTGCACCTCATTTTCATATACTGTGGTACATCCCCCCTAAATAGATGATCCCATTGTTGGAACTCCACTATCTCTAGAACTTGCCTCATCCCTGCCATCTCAGAGATGTCCGGTTCAAACATACGACCCCACATGACGTTTTGAGTTCGCAATATCGCCTGCCCAAGTCCACTATCACTTGGTATGTTCTTCAGTGACCGGGTCCCCCAGCAGTTTCCCTCTGTCATTTTCTCGACTTCTCAACAGACTTCCATCTCTCACGCTCAACAACCACCACTCTTCACAGATAATGCACCCTTTTTTTTACAGATTCCTCAGAACCTCCAACCACAGAGTTCTGGACCTTTGTAGATCTTTTCACTAAGGAACTAGGTTCCTCCACAACATCTTTATCAACCTCAACCACTGGAATGTCCTTGTCAACCACAACATTCCCTTGCTTCAGCAACCTCTTCTTCTTTTTCTGAAGTTTTGCAACCGGGTAGAAGGTCGCTTGGAAGAAGATCAGGAGTAAATGTTGGCTTGCAAAAAGTCCCTCAAAGGTAAATAAATGGGAGAAATAGACTCCAAGGGTTTAGTGTATATGATGGGTTCCTGGGTTGTTTCTGCTGAAGGAGAATCAGGTTCTCCGGCAGGTTTTTCTTTGACTATGTCATGAACCGGAGACTCAAAATGAACCATAGTCCCCTCATCCCCTAAAAATGGAGTTTCATCCCCCTGAGACTCAAGAAGGGGGGAGTCTCCTTCATTCATTAAGGAAGGGTATGAGTGAGATGGTTTTATGAAATGAAGGGTAATAAAGAGGGGTAGGGGAACGGGTTCTAACAGACGCACAAACTTTGAAAAGTAGGATGGTGTGGCTGTTGAAATGATCTTGTTATCTTTTGAGAAAAGCAAGAGAAAAACACATTACTACTAACCTGTGGTACAGGAACCAGGTTCCTGACCTGTTTTTGTAAAATTTTCAGCTCTCTCTTGCAGTTCAACACCGTACCTTTAGCTTCTATAATCATCATGTGTGTCTACCTGCAACGGTATTGATGTGAGTTAGGCTTAGTCAGAAAACACTTTAGCTAACTGTACTTAAGTGTGAATCTCATAGCCAATGAAGGAGAACCAGGTCCTCAGTTAGGTTTCATCAACCCCATTGCTATCATGTTTCTCTCAAAGTGTTCCCTACTTAGAACTTTGGTGAAGATGTCTGCAATTTGATCTTTAGTGCAACATAACTTCCTGCAGATATGCCTCTTTTCAACATTGTCCCTGAGGAAATGGTGTCTCACATCAATATGCTTAGTTCTCTTGTGAAGAATCGGGTTCTTTGCCATGTTGAGGGCACTGGTGTTGTCACATAGAAGTGGTACACTGTCAATGTACACTCCAGAATCTTCCAATTATTGTTTGATCCACAACAGTTGAGCACAGCAAGATGCAGCTGCAACATATTCTGATTCGGCTGTTGAGAGAGCCACTGAGTTTTGCTTCCTTGTACCCAATGAGATTAGGCGCGATCCAAGGAAATGAGCCATTCCAGAAATGCTTTTCCTGCATTCCTTGTTCCGCAACCTGTGGAGTGCCTTGCACAACATCTCCAACTCCTTCAGCTTCAGTGGAAGTAATAGAGGTATCAGGTTCCTCATGTGAATTTGAGGAAGAGGTTGTATTGTCTTCACTTACTTTCCTTTGGCACATGCATCAAAAACTCTGTGCTCCTTGAACTTAGAGTTAGGAAGACCACGAACCAGGTCCCTCTGTATCAATCTATTCAAGAGAGAAAAGCTTGCATGACCCAATCTTCTGTGCCACAGTTCTACATCATCATCAACTGCCTTTCAGCAGCTCATATCACCAGCTTCCAAGGATTCAAAGTGAGCAACATAGATATTCTTGTGTCTTTTAGCGATCAAAACCACCTCACCAGTTACTAGACTAGTAACCGTGCATACTTTAGACAAGAATTATACTTTGTTTCCTTTATCACAGATTTGAGAAACACTCAAGAGACTATAATTCAACCCATCTACATAGTACACATTCTTAATTGAGTGCTCAAGTGATCTTCCAACCCTTCCAACACCGAGAATGTACCCCTTTTGTTTTTCATTGCCAAAGGATACATCTCTTCCTTGCAGGGCTTTCAGTGAGAGAAAATCCATGGTGTTCCCAGTCATGTGCTTTGAGCATCCACTGTACATGATCCATTATAGTCTTGTTCCTCTTAGTGGTCCCTACACATATGAATCAAGGGTTAGATTTAGGAACCCAAACAAGTTTGGGTCCGTTGTAGTTAGGAAAAGGGTGAATAAGAGCTCTTCTAGTCCATGCAGGCAGGAATCGATATTTCTTAGTGGGACCTGGTCCCTTCTTAGCATTCCTCGTCAGAAAACATTTTATTTTTCTAAACTGATTGATCCCTGGCAGGGAAGCTTTCTTTGAAGTGCCCATTGTTCCATAGTGAGTACATAGCCTGTTGTCTGGAACAGTGACATACTTGTTGTGTGGGTTGTAAGGAATTTTCTTCTTTTGGAACCCGATCCTCTTCCTGTTTCCACTGATATTAAAGTACATGGCAGTGAAAACATCAGAGGACCAGGTCCACTTAAGTGATTTTTCAAGATCACTCTTCACTCTTCCTAGTTCTTCCTGAAGTTGTTTGTTTTTCTCAAGCTCTGCACACAAACTAGATTTTGCTGATCTTAACTCATTTTCAAGTTTAAGGTATGTCTCACTTGCAACTTCCTTTCCCTTTTGAGTGTTGTCCATCCTTTTTTTGTTTGATTTTTCAACAAGTTTTTTTCTCTAGTTACTTCTTCCACTTGTTCCATCAAGTCTACAATAGAAATTACCATATCATCCCTCTCTTGATCTGTATCAGCAATTTCTTCTATTAAATCTTTTTTGTCATTAATGAGGCTATGATAGGCATCAATCAACACGTTTGCTAAGGACATCAATTCTTTCTTAGAGTAGGTTTTCAAACTTCTTTGAACATCAAGAAAACTTACCTCATCTTCCTCCTTGTCCTCCTCATCATCATCAGATTTGGCCATGGGTGCAAAGATCGAATCATACTCCTTGGCCTCATTATCTACTGCCATCATGGAACTGTTTCCTGCTTCTGGTTCCTCTTCTGATTCACTATAGGAGTCTCCCCATGCAGCAAGAGCTTGCTTCACAATATTGTCATATGCACTTTGCCGGCTGAATCGTTTGTCAGGAACCTGGTTCCTCTTTGCAGTTTTGTCAGAATTGTGTATGTAAGGCTCCTGCTTCAGAAGTGGACAATCCTTGATAAAGTGCCCTGACTTTCCACACTTGTGACATAGATCATAGTTTCTAGACTTTCTCAAACTGCCTCTTCTTGGTATGCCACCATTCCTTTGAATCATCTTTTGGAATCTTCGAGTGAGATACTCCATGTCGGATTCATCACCACTTGAATCCTTGTTGGCAACCTTGAGAACCAGGTTTTTCTCCTTCCCAGGCTCTCTTCTTTCGATATCCTTCTTTCTTTCCATCTCATAAGTTTTGAGATTTCCAATAAGCTCGTCCATAGTCAGCTTCTGCAAGTCTGTGGCTTCAATGATAACATTAACCTTGCTCTCCCAAGAACCTGGTAGAACACTACGTATCTTCCGGACTAGCTTGTTGGTTGGAATAATTTCACCAAGTAAATGAAGCTCATTGATTATGGAGGTGAAGCGGGTATGCATCTCTTGAATGGACTCATCCTCTTTCATTTTAAAGAGTTCATACTCAGTTGTCAGCATATCTATTTTGGATTGCTTTACCTAAGTAGTCCCTTCGTGAGACGTTTGAAGAGCTTCCAAGGTTTCCTTGGATGATTCACATGCCGAGATGCGATTATACTTGTCTGGTCCAATACCACACACAAGAATATTCTTCGCCTTGAAGTTCTTCTCAACAGCTTTTCGGTCAGCACCATTGTATTCTTTTCTTGTCTTTGGAACAATGTTTGTTCCCTCTCCAACAACCTTCATAGGGACAAAGGGACCATCACAAATCACGTTCCAAAGCTCGGAGTCTTCAGCCATAATGAAGTCATGCATTCTTGTTTTCCACCAACCATAGTATTGGCCGTTGAATCTTGGGGGTATATAGGTTGATTGTCCTTCTTCAAAATTGGGTGGAGAAGCCATTAGAGATCCTTTCTAGGTGTTAACCTTTTAGAAAGAACCCGCTCGGATACCAATTGATAGAAACTAAGCGTCCACCAAACTGTATAGAGAACCCGGTTCTCTATCAGTTCCCACCGTAAGCAACAGAATGTAAAACAAAACAGTAAGGGGACTTGGTCCTCTACCAGTTCCCTAAAAAGAATACACAGAGACAGCAAGTAGAAGAGCGACTGGATTTTTACGTGGAAAAATCCCAACTCAAGGGGACAATAACCACGACCTACACTGGTACGATTTCAACTTCACTAACTTGTAATCTCAACTATCTTGTAATACACTTATTACAAGCCACTTTGTTACTCACTAGTTACAAAAATTTCAACACACTAACTTATAATACACTCATTACAAGCCACTTTGTTACTCGCTAGTTACAAAGACTTTAACTTATCACTACACTAGTCACAACACAAACACGGATGGTTTATGATTTTGAGTTTCCTAAAACAAAGCTTCTAAGAAAGCAAGAGAGGAGTTACAATGAAGAACAAAACACAAGATTACAACTCAACTAAGGACACACATATACTCGTGGTGGAATTGGTCCGTAGTGGAGTTGTCTTCTTGTTCTTGACATACTTGAGCCTTCAACAATGGAGCAGTCTTCAATGCTATGAAGAATGTAGTAAATGCCCAAGTGAATGTCTTGTTTGTCTTCAAACAAGATATTAAAAGTCTTAGGACATTCCAAGGAGGATGCCCCATATCTTGAAAGTACACTTCACAACCAATGGGAAGTTGCTGCTGCACTGTTACTGCACTGTAGCATATACAGTTGCATGCAGTCACTTTTCTGCCACAACTTTTACAACTGTAGAATTGACTTGTACTTTTGTCTGGGGAATTTCAAGGGATCAGGTCCCTAAACTGTTTCATGTGAGTTCGTACACACTACAACTAATAGGAAGTGATTGATGCACTGTAGCATGCACAGTTGCAGGTAGTCACTTTCTGCCACTGCTTTCCAGCTGTAGAGTTGACTTGTACTTCTGTCTGGGGAATGTCAAGGGATCAGGTCCCTAAACTGTTTCTTGTGGATCCAAGAGTATACTGCCCAGATTTCTTTGAGTTCATGCTGAATGATTATGTCGGACATGCATCATGTCCTTTATCTGGTTCTTCACAGAAGTTTGTTAGATCATCAAAACATAACATTAACCCAGATTTCTTTGAGTTCATGCTGAATGATTATGCTGGACATGCATCAGGTCCTTTATATGGTTCTTTACAGAAAGTTTGTTAGATCATCAAAACATAACACTAACCCATTAAGACGGGTCACCAACATATTTCCGGCGCATCGACACATATAACACCGGATGGACGCTTGATAGGCTGGGTGGCAAGGCAAGTATATAAGCTACCTCTCCAACCTTCTAAAGTACCTCAAAAGGACCAATAAACCGTGGACTCAGCTTTCCCCTCTTTCCGAACCTCATAACACCCTTCATGGGTGACACCTTCAGCACTACCTTATCACCTTCCATAAAAGACACATCTCGGACCTTCTGGTCCACATAACTCATCTGTCTAGACTGCGCCGTGCGAAGTCATTCCTCAATCAACTTCACCTTCTCCAACGCATCCTGAATCAAATATGTGCTCAATAACTTAGCCTTTCCAGGCTCGAACCAACCAACCGGACATCTACACCTCCTACCATATAGAGCCTCATACGGGGCCATCTAAATACTGGACTGATAGCTATTATTATATGCAAACTTCGCTAGTGGCAGAACTTGATCCCATGAACCACCAAAATCAATCAAACAAGCACGTAACATATCCTCCAAAATCTGAATAGTCTATTTTGACTGCTCGTCGGTCTGAGGATGAAATGCAGTGCTCAACTTTACATAAGTACCCATACCTCGTTGCACGGCCCTCCAAAACTGAGATGTAAACTGACTACCTCTGTCAAAAATAATAGAAACAAGAACTCCATCCAATCGGACAATCTCCTTAATGTAAATACCAGCTAATTGCTCTAAAGTATAAGAAGTACTGACAGGAATGAAGTGCGCGGACTTGGTCAATCTATCCACAATGACCAAGATAGCATCAAAACCCTTCGAAGTCCATGGAAGCCCAACTATAAAGTCCACAGTAATCCGCTCCCACTTCCACTGCGGAATATCTAACCTCTGAAGTAATCCACCTGGTCTCTGGTGCTCATACTTGACCTGCTGGAAGTTGAAACACCATGCTACATACTCAGCAATATCTCTCTTCATCCGTCTCCACCAGTACTGCTGTCTCAAATCCTGATACATCTTCGCAGCATCCGGATGAATGGAATACCGCGAGCTATGGGCCTCTTCTAATATCAACTCTCGAATACCATCCACATTGGGCACGCAAATACAGCCCTGCATCCTCATAACACCGTCATCACCAATAGTCACATCCTTGGCATCACCTCGTAGGACCCTATCTTTAAGAACTAACAAGTGTGGGTCATCATACTGCCGAGCTCTAATCTGATCATAAAGAGAAGACCGGGAAGCCATGCTAGCTACCACCTGTGGAGAGTCTGACAAATCCAATCTCACTAACTGACCTGCTAAAGCCTGAACATCAAGGGCTAAAGGTCGTTCTGCTACTGAAAGTTAAGCTAGACTCCCCAAACGCTCGGCTCTGTGACTCAAGGCATCGTCCACCACATTGGCCTTCCCGGATGATACCAAATATTAAGGTCATAATCCTTGAGAAGCTCTAACCACCTTCTCTGACACAAATTCAAGTCCTTCTGCCTCAGCAGGTACTGCAAGCTACGATGATCAGTGAAAATCTCGCACATCACTCCATACAAATAATGGCGCCAAATCTTTAAGGCATGAACAATGGAAGCTAACTCAAGATTGTGGACTAGATAATTTTTATCGAGCACCTTCAACTGTCTGGACGCGTAGGCAATCACCCTACCGTCCTGCATCAATACCGCTCCCAAGCCAACTCTAGAAACATCACAATAAACTGTATAAGAACCCGAAATAGTAGGCAGAACTAATACAGGAGTTGTGGTCAATGCTAACTTGAGATTCTGAAATCTCTCCTCACACTCATTGGACCACCTGAATGGAACACCCTTATGTGTTAATCTGGTCAGAGGTGAAGCAATAAAAGATAATCCTTCTACAACACGACGGTAATAACCAGTCAAAACAAGGAAACTCTGAATCTCTATAGCTGAAGACGGTCTGGGCCAACTCTGCACCGCCTCAATCTTCTTCGGGTCAACCTGAATTCCGTCACTAGACACCACGTTCCCCAAGAAAGCTACTGAACCAAGCCAAAACTCACACTTGGAGAATTTGGCATAAAGCTTCTCCTCCCTCAACCTCTATAACACCATCCTCAAGTGCTGAGCATGTTCCGCCTGGCTACGAGAATACACCAGGATGTCATCAATGAATACAATGACGAAAGAATCAAGGTAAGGCTAAAACACATTGTTCATCAATTGCATGAATGCGGCTGGGGTATTGGTCAGCCCAAATGACAAAACCTGAAATTCATAATGACCATATCTGGTCCTGAAAGTCGTCTTCGGATTGTTAGAATCCCGAATCTTCAGCTAATGATACCAGACCTCAAGTCAATCTTGGAGAACACCTTAGCTCCCTGAATCTAATCAAATAAGTCATCAATTCGAGGCAAAGGATAACGGTTCTTCACTGTAACCTTATTCAGCTGCCTGTAATCAATACACATGCGCATCGAACCATCCTTCTTCTTCACAAACAACACCGGTGCACCCCAAGGCGACACACTAGGCCGAATGAACCCCTTGACTAAGAGTTCCTGAAGTTGCTCCTTCAATTCTTTCAACTCCGCTGGTGCCATGCGGTAAGGTGGAATAGAGATAGGTTGGGTGTCTGGCACCAGGTCAATACCTAAATTAATGTCCCTGTCAGGTGGCATCCCTGGCAGGTCTATGGGAAATACGACCGGAAAATCATGGACCACAGGAACAGAATCGATAGAAGGAGTCTCACTACTAACATCCCTCACAAAAGCAAGATAAGACTCACACCCTTTCTCAACCATGCGCTAATCCTTCAAATAAGAAATCACTCTGCTAGGCACATGCTCTATAGACCCTCTCTACTCAACTCTCAAAACTCCGGGCATAGCTAGGGTCATGGCTTAGCGTGACAATCTAAAATAGCATGACATGGGGATAACCAATCCTTGCCCAAAATTACATCAAAATCAACCATAATGAGTAACATTAAGTCCACTCGGGTCTCCAGACCCCCAATAGATATAAGACACGACTGATACACACGGTCCACAATAATAGTATCGCCCACTAGAGTCGAAAAATGAACAGACGTAACTAAGGACTCACGGGGCATATTCAGGAAGTGAGCAAAATAGGATGAGATATAAGAGTACGTGGAACCAGGGTCAAATAAAGCCAAAGCATCACTGTGACAAACTGAAGTAGTACCTGTAATCACCGCAACGGATGCCATAGCATCAGGCCTAGCCGAAAGTGCATAAATACGTGGTTGGCCTCCACCTGCTCGACCTCCCCCTCTAGGGCAGCCTCTAGCTACCTGACCACCACCTCTGGCTGCCTGAGTAGGTGGTGAAGTGACTGGGGATGAAGTCGAGGGTTGAACCCTCTACTGAGATGAACTACCAGGACGACGAGGACATTGCCTCCACTCATGTCCGTACTCTCACACTCATAACAAACACCTGGAACTAGAGATGAAAACTGACGAGAACCCCTGCCACCATGATAACCACCAGACGAACCATGCATAAAAGAACCCTGGAAAGATGATGCCCTGGAAGAACTCTGAGATGGAAGGGCACTGAAAGATGAACTTCTCTGATGAGAATTGCGAGGACCCTGCCCTGATGATACACCACTGTAAGTTGGGCGAGCTGGCTGTGGAGGTCTAAATGGATGACCTCTGATGTGCTGAAACTGCCCTCTAGAAGGGGCACCACTGAAGCTACATGATCCCCGAGGCCTCTTAGCCTCTCTCTCCTCACGCTCCTGCCTGTGAACCGACTTAATGTCCCGAGTTAAAATGTGGCTCCAAACACTCTCTCTGGTCATCAAAATCCGAAGCTGATATGTGAGACCATCCACAAATCTCCTGATACGCTCCCTGTTAGTGGGGATTAACTCAGAAGCACACTGTTGACACCCAATTTTGTCCATCTTTTCTTCCAAATTATTTATTTGAGCTTCTAATATCATGAATAATGTAAGAATATTTATTTTACCGTTTTTGACCCAAAATCAATCTAATTAGTATTGCTATTTTGTTTTTATTTTGTTGTTATCATCACATTAGATAATACTATTATCATTATTATTATTATTTTTATTATTATTATTATAGCTATATTATTATTATTATTATTATTATTATTATTATTATTATTATTATTATTATTATTATTATTATTATTATTATTATTATTATTATTATTATTATTATTATTATTATTATTATTATTATTATTATTATTATTATTATTATTATTATTATTATTATTATTATTATTATTATTATTATTATTATTATTATTATTATTATTATTATTATTATTATTATTATTATTATTATTATTATTATTATTACTACCATTACTACTACGATTGTATCTCTCAAATAATTTCATTAAAAGTTAATCAACCACTAATTTTCCTTTACAAATATTTTTACTACATTGCGCTATTCCTACACCTATTTGTAACATATTTATTCGAGTGATTTACATATCGTTTTCATGCTAATTTAAATTAATGGTTATCTATTAAATATATATTTAAAATAAATTCGTAATTATTTAAACACTAGTAAATTATTTAATCAAAATATTTTACTACTAGGCATATTAAATTTAATTACTTATCTCATATTAATAGCTTTGTTATAAGATTGAAGAAGCCCAAAATAAAAGACAAAGAAGAAGGAAATTCGGCCTTTTTCATGGCCCAAATCGGAGGCCTATACCCACCAACCCACATGCCCTATTCTCTCTTCCACGTCATCGCCACATGAGCCCCACGTCATCGTCACATAAGCACCAACGGTCCAAATCCCATGGCCATCACACACCATTCTCACCCCTCCACACTCTAACCCCACACCTTCTAGAGAATTCTGTGTATTTTTTCTTTATTTTTACTTGTTTTATCCTGAGTCTAATTTGAGCCATCCGTTATTTTAATCCAATGGCCAAAATTATCCCATCAATTATAATATTTTTTCCTAATCCTAATTTAGCAACAAATAAATATTTAACCCAACAAGTGCTCTCCGAACCAAGCTAGATAGTCTCCTATCACTAGGCTCACCAACCAACCTGGACCTTTTTTTTATTGTTCCTACTGGATATCAAAACAAACCATAAGGATTGTTTCCAGCTTTTTGGATCGTCTTCTGCCCAATGTGGTACCCCCCATTTTTTGGTTCCCATTGGGTTTACCTTGTTCACAGGTCGACCCCATGGCAGCAAGAAAAGGCGATGTTGTGTTATACTCCGGTGATCTCTTTCCTACCGAGACACGCAAACTCCATATTCTCTCTCTCCTTTCCTTTTCTCTTACTCTCTCCTAAACACAAAAACAGACGCTCTTTCTCCTCCATTTCCTCTTCTTCACACAATTTCATCCTTGCTCAGCTATGGCAGAACTTGCCTTTACTATTCTTTAACAAGAAGCTCTGCACCTTAATTAATTTTCTGCAACATCAACGTTCAAATTCCAAAAACTTTCAATAAGTTCCACTCAATTCTGAAATCCCGCCCAAATCAAGAACCCTAGAAATCAGCCTATAAATATTTTCCTTTGAAAGGAATTTCGGACAAGGACTGGGAGTCGCCTCCATTCCCCTTCGAAAGCTCTGGGCCGCTCTCATTTTACCCCAAAAAAGAGGCTGGGAGCCGCCCCTTTACCCGCTTTAAAATCAACTGCCTCTTTCCCTAAACCCATTGCTCAATTTTCTCTAAATATATATCTGGTTTTTTTTTGGAAAAGCTATATCTTCAAAATATTTTCTAAAACAATGAGTTGACGAGTTCGTGGGAATAGTTTTTGACGAGCGCCCCGTTCACTGCTCACAAAAAGGTCAGTAACTTCGAAATCTTTCCTCTCGGTTTTCCCATATTTGAAGATCTGAAATGTTTGTTTTTGTGTTTTAAACATCTATATATAGAATTGTTTCTACTTTGTTTGAGATGTAATGCAAAGTGAGACTTTTATTGAGTCTTAATATATTTTTTCTCATTATCATGTTGAACAATTTTAGGTCATTATTTTTCGTTATTTTTATTTGTTTTCCTTGGTTGGTTAAGCTATATATACAAATTGGTATTTTTTTTGTTTGCACTGCGCGGCTAAAAGTTTAAATAGCACTTTAGGTTGACTTGATAAGGTACTAAATTTTGAAAAGAAAAAGTGAATTGGAATTGCCGGAAATCATGTGTTAAGTAAAGATGTTCATAAATTACAGCGTGTTAATGTTAATTATATCTGTTTATTTTAAGTTAGACTAACATGAACTTGTTTTTGTATTAAGATTTTATGTGTATCATTTAGATCTCATAACTTTTGTGAAAGTTTCGATCATTTTTTATAATAGCCACACAGAATTACAAAGTATCTTAGGTCCCTTTTATTTTTTCACATGTTAGATACCATGTATTTAAGAATGTACCTTTGGATTAAATAACCTTAAAATGTTTACTTCTTGACTGCATTTCTTTGGCTTGCATATTTACACGTTAGTGGTATGATTATGTCAAGACCCAAAATCCCACCTTTCAGATCGTGACTGCGTCTAACGTTGAACCCGCTAGACAAGCCAACGTACACAACATTTTGACCTCGATAAAGCAATGTAACAGTATTAAAGTCATTAACCTTCAAACCTTCACTGGAATATCTCGATTTCATGTTACACCCCATGTTTTCGTACATGAGAGTACATCGTAAGTCAATTGATGTAAGCTCAGAAATAAGATTCTATTTGATGGAATATAAAGTAAGTTAATTATGTTACATTGGAGGTTACAAATATTTAAGATCATGAATAACGAGTACCAAGAGGGTTGGAAAGCTTAGAAGCTAAACCAATTGAAGAGAATAAGTTTCGTCAAAAGTTGACGAGTTTGGAATGTTATAACATGTACTTTAGGGTGAGACTATGGTTCATTACGTGATAAGGAGGTTATGCTATGATTTAATGTTTATCGTATGATAGTTGTGTTCTACGTTTTGAAGTCAAGCAAGTGGTGGAACAAAAGTTGGCAAAGGTCTTCACAAGTTACACTCATAATGTGCGTAACATTATGTCAAATGTAACTGAGCTTTTCTCCAGATATACTTGGAATTAGGGGATGATATACCTACCAAACTAAAGATCTATGAGTCTAGTTTCCAATTCATTAAACCGTTCATCGATACAATATAGGAGTAGAGAGATATTTTTAGTTTCGTGAGACTGCGCAGACATCATATATGACAAGTAGGTGGATCACTAGAGCTTTTTGAGCAATAGATTTCCTGTGCTATATGAGGTCATATTTGGACATATTATATACCAAATTGAAGGTCTTGGAATTTAGTTTCCAACTCTCTTAACCGTTCATTCATACGACATCGGTATAAAAGATATAAGCATCGGAAGATGGACAAATCCTAGGGTGCCAAGCTAGCACCTCTTTGACTTTTCCAAAATTGATATATATAAACCTTAGGTCGGCTTTATCTTCATTATTAAGCACAAAACAACCAGATAACACCCATAAACATAACCTCAAGCTATATTCTAGGGTTTCAAAGAAGACTATCATCCCGTGCATGAAATCGAGAAACAATAACATCAAAACGATCCCTACGACGTAAGTGTCATTATACCGCCTCTCCTTCTTCTTTGTAGTTAGAGTTTTGGAAGGTAATTCATAGTTAATAAAAGTCTAATATCTGTATTTAAGTGCTTAAATATCAAGGAAGGTTGATAAATGTGTTTCCTAATAGTTAGAACTCACGGGACGGTGATCGAAAGCCGTGAGTTCGAGTTATTTGACTTGTAGCGGACTGTTTTGTATTGCTGTTGGGCTGCGTGTTTTAATAATGTTTTGTGGAGTTTAGGAGGAGGAAGGTTGTGGAGAAACACCATATATATGTAGGGTTGTGAGCTGGTCGTTCGTTGTAACATTTCTGGGTCGTTTGACACGACTACGGTGGTCGTCTTATGTGTGAAGTGATTAGGTTGTGTGTGGACTATTTTGGGAGGCTCAATATGATTATTATTGATGTTGTTTGGGCTGCTAGGTGATTTTTTTGGCTAGTGTGAAGTCATATAAATAGGGGAGGTGTTGTCCGTTTCATCGTAAAATAGGTTGTGGTC
>ML246608.1:0-29512 GCA_005239495.1 Nicotiana undulata
TGTTGAATTTCATATTATTGTTGCCTTGTGTTTTATTACTCGTCGCACGAGGGGACATGTCGTTTTGACTCAGTGTTATTATATTTGCACGAGGGGACATGCCGTGCCGAGTGATTGTTAGGCTATGCATGAGGGGACATTCCATGCCGAGTGTTATTATATATGCACGAGGGGACATGCCGTGCCGAGTGATTGTGAGGTATGCACGAGGGGACATTCCGTGCCGAGTGTTATTATATATGCACGAGGGGACATTCTGTGCCGAGTGACATTGAGGTTATGCACGAGGGGACACGCCGTGCCCTTTTCTGTTCATTATCTGTTTGAGAAGCTATATTTCTGCCGTGTCTTTACGTTTCAGTTATTACCTTGCACTGATGTGTTAGCATACGGTTACCCTACCTCCCCAACATGTTTCTCCCCGTATCTGTCTTACTTGCTTATTTCTGTTGTCATTTTTCCTGCTATTATATACAATTACACAGGTACATATGTAGTGTTGGTCCTAGCCTCGTCACTACTTCGCCGAGGTTAGGCTCGACACTTACTCAGTACATGGGGTCGGTTGTACTGATGCTACACCTGCACTTCTTTATGTTGTGCAGATTACGCTGCCGGACCCGGGGATCACTGACGATCAGAGCATCTCATCCCGCCATACAGGAGACTCGAGGTAGACCCGCAGACGTTCGTGGGCCTTGACGTCACCTTCTACTTTCCACTTTCAGCTCTGTCTTATTTTGTATTTCAGAGACAGTCGTATGTATTTATTTCAGACCTTTTGTTGTAGTAACGTCTTAGATAGTCCGTGAGTACGTGACACCAGTTCTGGGATTTGTTTACGAGTTTCATTTCGAAAATGCTATGTTGCACTTTAGTTATCTTGTTCTTATTTGTTGGTAATGAGTTTTAATTACTTCAAATGTTTGTTTGTCTAGCGGGTTCAACGTTAGACGCAGTCATGGCCCGAAGGTGGGATTTCGGGTCGTGACAGAAATGGATGATATAAAATACCCCAAATAGGAAGACCATAACCAAAGCACAACAAACCAGTCAACATCCTAAAATCCATCTTTCTCGAAATCCTCCACAAGGCCTAAACAGAACCGCATCATCTGTGTAAATAGCCAACAGTCTCACAACCCATTGTAGCATAAAAGAGAAACATGGAACATACCATAATATAAATAAGATCAACTTTAGACAATGACACACCCCTCAACAACAGTTGTGCTGAGTAAATAAATCTGATCCTATGTATAATACACATTCTCATTAGGCCTACTAGTGTCCTCCAAATCAATTCTAATTCGTCCGAAATAGGTAGATAACATTCCCAAAGATCAACTGAAACGTATTCATAACACATGCCATTTGTTGTCTACCTATGACCATACCTTGATAGTCCACAACCAAGGAATAGTCCACCTCTAAGACTCTCAGCCACCAAATCACATGAATACAAAATTCTTCATATCCAATCCATACTCAACCACCCAAATGACTAACACATCTGTCATGAAAAATCATCTCATGTGAATACTTCCATATTTCTTCAGTGACACATAGCAAAACATGGACATCAATAGTCAATCAACTAAGTGATTACTGTAATACCAGTCAAGCATCCGCAAGTCAAAGCACAATGCACCTTCTGAAATGTGCGCCCTTATCAATGATATCACATAGTGTCAATTTTAACACTCCGTAAATTTGAATAAGTTGTGGATTTTAAGAATGAGTATTAATGTGATCTTTTAACATGTTAAGTTCTAAGGGGATGAGCATGGGTGAAAACAACTATTTTAGAATCAAGACCGAAAGTGAGTTGCATAAAATTCGATTTGATCAACTAAGTTTATGGGAGGTCCGTCTTATAGCCTTGAAAATTCACAACCTTAGATATTGCAAGGCCATGAAAACTCACGGCCATAGAAAATGCAAAACTATAAAAACTCACAGGCATAGACTGTGCAAGGCACTGTCCAGGGCATTAACCTCAGTGCCCATGAGAGTGCAAGGCACAATCACGGGCATAAATCTCAGCACCCCTTATAGTGCAAGGCACTGTCCAGGTCATCAAACTCAGCGCCCCTGACAGTGCAAGGCACTGTAGTTTTTGCATCCCTGATGGCGCCTTGCATAATTATTTTGGCGCCTCGGTTGATGTCCCACGCCAACAATGTTTATCCGATCTACTTCTATTTCCTCCTCAATTTTTGGTATGTGTACCCATACTTAAACTCTACCTCATTCCCTACAACCCCAAACACATACATATGCTCTAGAAGGGGAGATCTCAAGAACCCAACTTCCCCAAGGTTCCTCCATCATCCAAGGTAAGTTCTAATGATGATTCTAAGAAAATTTCAATTCTCCAACACATTATTAACACGGGGAAATCCTTCAAATCTTGATCGAGACATCATTGTTGAGAAAAGAAACCTTAGAACTCAAATTCAAGAGGATTGAACTTAAAAAGGGTAATGCTTCTACTCCCTAATCATTTTTAATTATGAATTGAGGAGTTTTGGGGAGAATAATATATGGGTTTGATAAAGAGAACGAAATGAACTAAGCTAGGGTTTGGGGTTGTTCATTTAAGATTATTATAATCATTTGCGTGATAATAAATGGTGTTAGTTACTTCTATTTGGGATTTTAGAATCACGTAGAAGTACTAGAATGAGAATTGGGTGAAGAAAGCACCATTAATAAGGGATGTGCAAATTTACGCCCATAAGTTGTTTGATAAACTATCTAAGTGACTAAAACATGAGCATTAGTGCTAATACTGGTTCCTCTTGATATATATTGGCACAGATTATCGTTGAAAGAGGCGACGAACATCGTGATACACTTAAAAAGGCCAGAGTCAAGGTATGTGAGGCTAACTCTCTTTACGCTTGTGAATGTTTATGGTTCTCCCTATGTCCTATACTTTATGTGTGTTACGAGTTTCCTCATAAAGTAATTATGCCTTAGTTCCATGAATAGTTTTAGAACTTATATTCTCTAGATGACATAGTTTCTTAATCGTTCATTATCCAATGAGTTTAAGTTATGAAAAATAAATTTATTAGGAATACATGTCTTAGTCTAATCCTATTCATCATTTTGGTATCATGTAACTCAGTATGATCCAGTATTTCAGCATCACATATTGCAGTTTGATTCTCAGTTCCTGATTCTAATATCCTGAATGTTGAAGACTTGCATTTGGTCCTAAGGTCGTAGTTTACGTTTTATGCATCTTAGGGCCTAAGGTCGAAGTTTATGCACCCACACACACACACTCACACACGTATATATATATATATATATATATATATATATATATTGGGCCTGAGGCCATAGTTTATTTTTTTCAGATAAACAGGTGGTTCATCATTCAGAAGTGAGAGTATTCATAACCTTACTTCCTATGTTTAGTTTAGTTATCAGTTTTAGTTTCAGTATTTATAGTTATTTCTTTGAATTACTTTACAATAGCACTGTAATTCAAATGTGCTGACGTCTATTTTTCCCGGGGCCTGCATCTCACGATATAGGTAATGATTTATAGGTTGACGATTCAGATCTCTAGGATTCTCGTTCAGCTATTGGGTGAGCCCCAGTTCTATCGGGGCATTATCATTTCTTTACAGTCTTTTAGTATTTACAGACAATCTGTGTTTTCAGTACTTCATTGGAAGCTTCATAGACTAGAGTAACAATTAGACTAAGTCGCAGGCTTTTCATGTTAACCAATGTTGACTAAAGATATGTTGCATACTTATGCTAGTGTTTCCGCACATTGATTTATTTCATTCGGACTTTCAGTATATTAGCATGTGTTAGTTTATCTTCCGCATATAGTATGCTATGATATCACATGTTGATTTAGTCAGTCAGTTGGTTTGCTCGGTCACATATAGTTAGGCATCGGGTGTCGTGTTAAGTCCAGGCCCAGGTTTTGGACATGACAAAGCTTGGTATCAGAGCACTAGGAACAAGTATCCAACGGAGTCTATGAACATGTGTCTATTGGATTTTCCTTTATGTGTGTGTTCCGACCACGCATAAAAATGGTTTAATTCCCAAGACATTTAGGATTGTATCATTCTTTCTACTCTAGATCGTTCCATGAAGCTTAGATAAATAAGTAACTTTATCTTTCTATCGAATTCTAGACGTATTGAATGCCCAAAAGACGGGCAGGAAAAACCCAAGGTCCTAGAAGGATGATACCCTATTGGGATATATTTATGGAGTACAGGTTGGTAGGAAGTGAGACTTGAGAGGATGTTGAAAGTGGGATACAATGGATAGTAGTACATATTAGAGCATAACCTTATCAGAAAGTACAAAAGCACTTATCATGTTCTATGATTATCAGTTTACCTCAGTTACCAGTTCTACAACCTTTCAGTTAGTAGGTTTATGATTATTCAGTACGCCAGTATTCAGTTTGTTTGTTACCAGATCTCTAATTTTTAGTGTATCCAAATCTGGTGACTTGTGAGTATACAGTGATGCATATGGGTGCTAATAGAAAATGTGAGTAACAATATTATAACGAAATATTTGCATGTTGTAGGTCCGGATTATGACCGAAGACTCGCTGAATGGTGTATGATGTGATTTATTAGATGATGGTATACTTTAAATGACAAGTTTGTGTATGGTAGTGTATCTATATGTGTTTTAACTAAAACATTTAATTGCAACAGAAGAAGAAATGATCATTATAGTTATGTACAAACTAGAGCCAAAGGGCAAAATAAATAGGAGTCAGAAACATTTGTTATTACCAAAGATGTGTTTTTCGTACGATTCATGCATATATGATGTACAAAATGAGAACCAAGAGCCGCCGATATTGAACCAAGTGTCGCCGATAACATAGTTCAACAAGCTAGTAAGCATAAGAAAGAGAAAGGACAACACGTAAAATGTTTTCTCACAACTTTCACAAGAATAAGCTCACACAGGTAAGTGTACCACTACACAATATCAATAACAACAATGCCCCCAGGCCAACACAAGTCATAAACAAAACAGTTCATGACACGGCCCACCTTGTCTCTCCATGTGTGCAATAGTAAAGTAAATGCCCGCCTTGTGTCGCCACACGTGCATAATTATCACGACCCGATTTACCCTCCGAAAGGTATCGTGACGGCACCTAGTCTCTACGGCGAGGTAAGCCTAAATTTGTGGAAGATTATAAATAAAACAATAAGTAACAGAGTAAAGTAAATCTACTGAGTAAAACATCGCCACTCGGCATGTACAAGCAAAATTTCCAAAACCCGGAATGTCACTTTTAAGTCACAAGATCTATACCGTAATAGCTCTATACAACGAGATGGAAATACATAAAAGTCTCTATCTAACTGGAATGGAAGGTGACTCAGAGGATTTTGCGGACGCGGCAGAATTACCTTACGGTCTCCTAAAGCAGCTACGACGACCGCTAGCCACGGGACTAAGAGCTCGAACCTACATCTGCACACGAAAAACATGTGCAGGAAAGGGCATGAGTACACCACGTTCGGTACCGAGTAAGTGCCAAGCCTAACCCCGGTCAAGTAGTGACGAGGTGAGGTTAAGGCTCTACTGGATTTATAAATAAACAGTACAGAAAAGAAATAGTTCTAAAATAAACAGTCAAATGAATAAGCGGAAATAAGACAGTAAAATGGAGCCCTTAGCTCAGCACAACGTATCACACAATGGAAACTCCCGGGATACCGTCCCGTAGTTCCATTCCTAAATATGCAGTACTGGGGGGGATCTCCCAGAATACGTCTGTCGTCCCGTATTTAAATATGCAATACAGGGGATCTCCCAGAATACGTCTGTAGTCCCAGAACACGTCTGTAGTCCCCAATTTAAATACACGGTGCTGGGGGAATCTCCCGGAATACGTCCTTAGTCCCCAATTTAAATATGCAATGCGAAGTAAATACCAATAAACATCGATTTTAACAATACATCAAAAATACAGGTAGGAAAGCAGGGGAAAAGCTAATTAAACATGGCGCATAGAGTGTCAATTTAAGCAATTTTAATATGGAAACAATATGCATGCTTTCCTAATCTAAGATAAACAATAAAACACGCAGAAATGATGTAATAGAAGTACAAGGCACTGTATAACTTTTGAAAGAAAAGTGGTATTTTTGCATTATTGGCCCGTGTACGTACTCGTAACCTCACGTACACGGCGCCCAAACAACAATTATATCAAAAACGACCTAAGGGAAGGTCTCCAACACAGAGTTAGGTAAGCCACTTACCTCGACTGCTCTACTCAACTCGAAACCATGTTCTTGCCAAGAGTACCCGACTCCGAATGGCCCATATCTATTCAATTCAATTGCATAATGTAAATATCACTTTAAGGAATCAATCTAGCTAGTTAGTTCAAAGCTAATACGCGAAATTAGGAAAATTGCCCAAAAAGTCCCCCAGGCCCACTTCTCGGAATCGAGTGGAAATTACAAATTTAGAACACACATTCACTCACGAACACACTTGAACAAGAATCATCAATATCCGACATCAAAATCCCATTAAATTCTCGAATTTCTTCTTGGAGAACTTTTCACCCATTATTCAAAGTTTTCCCCCAAATTCCTTGATTAAATTGAAGAAATTGTTATAGATTAATGATATATAAGTGAAATAGGATTAGGAATCGTTACCTATGAGTTTTCTCTTCAAAACTCACTCAAAATCGCCTAATCCCGAGCTCCAAATCATTTTTAGAAGATATGACATTCAAACCCTTGAATTAGATGTTACCTGCCCAGTGATCCCGCACCTGCGACCCATTGGGCTGCACCTATGGTCCCACACCTGCGGAAAAGGCATCGCAGGTGCGGAAACTCATTTAAGAGATGGTGGCCGCACCTGCGGTCTATGGGCCGCATCTGCGGCTCCGCACCTACGGATTCCTTACCAAACCTGCGATCCCAGCTGCCTCGGCCCAAAACCGCACTTGCGTGTACGCACCTGCGGCTCCCCTTCCGCAGATGCGAAACACCAGAACCAGCAATGCTTCAGCTGGTGTTTAAGTTAAAAACCTTCCCGTTAAGCATACGAAACACCTCCGAGGCCCCCGGGACCTCAACCAAAACTACCAACCAGTCCCAATACCTCATCCGAACTTAGTCGAGTCTTCAAAATACATCACATAACACCAAAATCACCAATTACACATGGATTCAAGCCTTAAAACTTATGAAATTTCAAAAATCTACAACCGATGCCGAAACACGTCAAAACTTATCCGAATGACCTCAATTTTTCCACACAGGTCATAAATGACACTACGGACTTGTTTCCACTTCCGTAATCCCATTCCGAGCCTGATATAAAAAATTTACCTATCGGCCGAAATCGCCGAAATTCTGACTTTCGCCAATTCAAACCTAAATCTACTACGGACCTCGAAAATACATTCTGGACATGCTCCTAACCCTGAAATCACCCAATGGAGCTAACGGAGTAGACGAAATTCCATTCTGGACCCGTCTTCACATAGTTCCAACAACGATCCGATTTCTAAAGCTTAAACTCATATATAGAGACTATGTGTCCAAAAACTCTCCAGAATTCACAACTAATCACTCTGATAAGTCCCATAAGCAGAAATAGACATGGGGAAGGCATTCATTAGGGGATCGGGGCGCGAACACTCAAAACGACCGACCGGGTCGTTACAATAATCATGTTCCCACCTTGTCTCGCCAAATGCACAACCCACATATACATATCCCACCTTGTCACACCGCATGTGCAATATCAATAGTAATCATGGCACAACGAAAACCTCGTGAAAATCCCCATATCAACAACTGCACGTCAAAAACCTCATGCATCACCACAACAAGTACAACAACAACAATGATAATAATACATGATACGGTAAATAAATCAACTCAAGAACCTTCGATCACAAGAAAAGGGTAAAACTAGTTAACAAGGAAGAACCATAATAAGGAATACTAGGCATGATAAGAACAGCTCAACAAGAAAGAAAATAATATGTAACAATAGTTGTCGCATCCCCTTTTTCTATCGCACGGGTTAGGTACTGAGAGATCGGGTTTATGACATTTTTGGACAACTCCTTAAAAGAAAGGGTTTAAGGAAGAGTCGCCACCTAACGATTTTTATGGTGCGTTAGGGCACCTAGAGTTGATAACTCATGAACTAGTTCGTGTTACCAGAGATTGGGTAAGGGATTGAAATTATCCCAAGGGGAAGGTGTTAGGCACCCCTCAAGATCCACAACTGTGGGTCCCAGCCAATAAGTTTTGTGAATTTGGACGGTGAACAAGTAACAAGTAAGGTACATATAAGAGGGGATTTCAAAGAAGTTTAAAATTCTTTTGGAGAAAGTATACAATAAACATTTGAAAAGAAACGGTCCTAGGTTTAAAGTAATACGTATCACTTCAATGCAATACCCGGTATGTCACACCTCGAAGAGGCGGCTACACGTGGTATTAGCGCACCGGTCATCATATATGTATTCTACCCTTCCCACCCAGGAAAGGTTGTTAAAAAATGCGTGTGTTGGTCACGAATGTTTATTGCGTGCCATTACTTGTCCCATCCTACAAGTCCTGAAGGGTGTGTAGGACTACTAATCCTACAAGGTAGGAACTAGGCTGAACACTTAGGTTGAAAGGATAAAATACTAGGCGACATACAAAATAAGTAGGACTCCACATTTGAGGGAACATATAAAGACAAAGAAAGGCTCACAGGTCCCTCCACACATAGGCATGTAAGTAGCACGTCTCAAGCACGATTAAAGTCTCTGGACAGGAGTTCGAAAATAGGAATTTTAGAAAAATAGTAGGAATCTGGGTTAGAAAACTTAATGAAGATAGAAACTTTAATTAAGACTAATAGTTGATTTAAAAATATACAGTAGCTAAAGGCAGCGGTAAAACTTAGAAGTATGCAGTGATTTAAAGCTTTTAGTAAACATAGATGAAAGTCATTAAAGCATGGGTTTGAAGTAATTTTAAAGGATGAGGGACTAAAATACAGTGGCTCAACATAGAGCAATAATTATCAGTTTTCAAAGGATTGTAGTAAAGAAGTAGTAAAATGGTATCAAAATATAGTGACTTGAAAGACATACAAAGCAAGGATTCGAAATGACACGATTTTGAGCAGAATAAGGAATCTTTTGAAATCCTAGTAGTTTGAAAATATAATAGGACAAGAATCAGTGAAAATCAGTAAAAGGAAATAGATGCACAACTTCGAGACTGTTAAAATAGAGCAGGAATTTTAATAAAAGTGAAATGAACTTCAGTGAGGTAAACAAAAGTGGGAACAGCAGGGTTCAAAATGTTTAAAGGAACTGATTAAACTAGAAGAACATGATTGATTTGATTTTAATACGTATTAGGCCTAAGGTTTGCCTAGGCGTCGTATACATTGCCTACTTATTTTTAAAGAGTGAACATACACATTTGGATTCTGATTTTAATAGATACAAGTTTGCAGGAAATTGTTTCAAGTAGGTTAAACATATTTTATGAGAGTATTAGATTATGTTAACTAGGCGTTCAAGTTTTGACAAATAAAAAGTCCTAAGGGCAGGATATTTAATGCACAAAGTATCACCTTAAGACATGGTTTCTATATGTCATGTTTACAAAATGCATGAGCAATACATTATGACAGCTTTTTGTTACTTGTTTAGTTATACTAGGAACATGGTGTCAGATGGCGTGGATATAATAGATATGTTAAAATGAAGAACCTAAACATGATTTTTAATGTATGGTATGCATGTCCTAGGCATGATACTATTGCGCACATAGGGAAATAAAGCCTAAATCATGATTTCTACCCATACTACACTAAACATGCATAATTCCCTCCCATATTCACTATCCAGCCCCAATAGTTTGTTTACAAATTATTACAGACCATAGCAAATGAAATTGCAAAGGGAAAAATAAGAAGTTATTCTATAGAGAGCCTTCAAACTGGCCCAACCTTCCAGCCTCACCCCTTTCGAGCTTCACAACCTCACATAACCTGGGTGTGGAAAAGCTCCCAAAGGCCCTTGTGAGGGCCCTGGCCAATACCAGCACCCAGCAATTGCCAAAGTTGAGATAGGTGCAGTGTAGAATTACCTGCCTCAGTGTGTCAAAGTTCAGAGGGAACTCAAGGTCCCTAAGCAATGCTCACACTGAGGGGGTGGAACCTAAAGGTCTAAGAGTAGTGTGAAGTGCAGGAAGGAGTAGTTAAAAAGAGTTAAGTTTGAAAAGGAGTTTTGAAATAACATGACTTTAGAGAATACTATAAAGACCTTTTGTGTAAAATTAGTTTGAAAAGGAAACAGTAGAATGGTCACAACTCAGCAAGTATGCAGATTTCAAGAAAAGCAAACACAAAGAGGGGAAAGGTAGCATCACATTTGCAGTAGTTGGTCCTTAGGACAAAGTTACAGATTTTCCCAGGATGTGATATGCCAAGAGTTTATCATATATCATAGATACAAGTCTTAGAAAACTAAGTATTATAGGTGCATTAGAAGCCAGGCAATTGATAAAGAAACATACATAAAGAGATGCTAGATATGCAGAAAGAAGCAGTAAAAGATCACATAGGCCATAATGAATCATAGAGAGGAAAAAAGGAGTCATGATAGGCTACAAGAAGAAGAGAGATCATAAAGATAGAGTAGACATACTAGTTACATGGCAGGCAATAGAACCATAAGTAGAAGCACAAAAGAAACAACAAGAATCTTAACCAAAATTGAAACATATTGTTTTAGGATTTTGTAAACTTAAATTAGAACATACCAGTGTTAAGAGAGAGAGAAAAGCAGAAGAGAGCAAAATGATAGTACTATTAGCCTTGGCTTGGAGCCGGCTAAAAATAGGCAAGAATAGAGAGCAGAAAATAGAGCCAAAGAGAAACAGAAAGAGCACAAGAGAGTAGTATAGTGTATTGATGTTTGTGTGTGTTCGTGTGATCAGTGATCTCAAGATATTAGTGCAATTGTCAGTTCAAGAGTGTGTTTTGAGTGTGTGTGTAAAGAGAGAAGACATGGTATATATAGTTTGAAAAAGGAGTAGTCACATAGGTAAAGGGTGCACACTTATGGAAATACAACCAATTAATATCAATTAAATTACTGGACTCCTTCAATTAAGGGGTCCAGTTTAACAGTGCAGCCAAGGCTAAATAAGGAAAGGAAACCAACTTATAAGACTGATTTTATTTAATTATGGACAAGGAAATCATTTGGCACATAATAAGAGCCAAGTACATAGTATACAATTAAGGAAGTTGAACTAACATTATATTTATACAGTAAAATAGAGTATCAGTTTTGAAAATCAATTGAAGGAATCTCAAATGCAATCACAATTACAGGGAATCCAATGTAGTTAAGGAAAGCATCACATAAACATGGAAAGAATTCAAAAATTGGTACAAAATTACAGAGGGAATATACAAGATCATCTATTCATGGAAAGCATCATAGGCTTGGGGATTTTTGCACAACAATCAGTGTAAGATTAGTAGGTAAAAACCAATAAGGTAAATGGTCGGTCCTATCTAACATTTAAACAGCCGCCACATATCAACATGAAGAGATATTCATAGAATAGCAGGAAATCAGAGGTCATAACAAAGAATTAAAGCAAAAGTCATAAAGAGCACACGAGTACACATAGTCAAACAATAAAGATCAACCGAGAACACTAGGGTTTCAGCAATAACAGTTCAGGCAACAAGAAATCGTGAGATAATGCTTAAACACAAATAGGTGACTAAAAATCAAAAGGAAAACAGTCTTTGAAAACTGGGTTAAGAAACCCTAATTTTGAAGTTGTTAAAAACGAGATTTTCCGGAGAAAACAATAGAGAATTCATAATATTGTAAATGCAAAACGGATCTCAAAAGAAAAACCGAGATACAGAAGATTAGGGTTTCGTGGAACCCTGAAAAGAGGGCAAACCTCATGAACGACATAGATTTAGGCCGGAGAGACAGTAACACTTACTCAAACGGCCGGGGAAAGGTCGAAAAATGGCAAGAGGCCCAAAGGAGGTGAGTGGACCGCTCCAAGCTCGTCTGAAGAACTCAGGGTATCACTGAGTAGGTGAGAGGCGAGTGGATGACCAGGAGATGATAGGGAATCAAAGTTCTGGTGAGAATCCACCAGAGAAGATGACTGGAGTCCATCAGAGAGGGAAAGTCAGGTGACTTCTAGAGAGTTGTAGAGAGATAGAGAGATAGAGAGATGAGAGAGGAACCGTCTCGAAGGAAATGAGACGGAAAGGGGGGGGGGTTAGGTTAGAGATATTTTAGGTAACTAAAATCTAGGTCGTTGATCTGATCTGATCAACGGCTCAGATTGGCTTGGGATTGGGTCGGGTATTTGATGGGTTTTGGGCTGGGTCGTTTATGGGTTACAAATGGGTTTGGGCTGGGTATAACTTAGGCTAGATTTTAAATAATAAATTGGCTATTTGTTAAATACCCGTTAAAAAACAGATAGATAATTAATAAAATAGCTAATAATTGTATAAAAATAAAATTAAGTTAAAATAGGTAAAATTACAATAATTAACTAACATTAAAATGTAAGACACATAAATTCAAATTTTAAAAGGTATAAAATGTGTAATTAGGCCATATTTGCAAAAGTGATTGTAATTGCAATTAAATAAGACCCAATTGGCCAATTTATGAAATAATTGGATTTTAATAAGTAAAAAGTTATTAAAAATGACATACTGAAATGGAAAATATTTTGAAATTATTTTAGAGCACAATTTATGAATTATAAAAATATACAATATTAAATAAGTAGGGAAACAATTTTGATAAAAATATGTAAACATTAGGAAAAATGCTCATTATTGCAAAGAGTGATTTTGAAGGCTTATATACAAGTTTGAAAATAATTTTGAGGAAACATTGGGTATCAACAGCTGCCCCTCTTTACCCGGGAAGGATGAAAGAGTTGTCGGGTAAAGATATGATGGCCAATTTTGACCGAGATGAAACTGCGGGATAGAATTTGGCCGCACCCTGGTTTCTGAGCTGCCTACATATCCCTGGTTTTACAGGAATCAGGTCGTATGTAGTTCCGGAAATCACTGGCGAAGTATACCGGTGATGTTTCACAAGAACGGACACAAGGTGCGAGGTAAGGTAAGGGTAGGAAGTTCTTACGGGGGATGTCAAAGAACTGGAGCAGTCTGCTCCTGCCTGGTTGGCTGTCCCGGTCGGGTTACCTGCAGATAGAGAACAAACGTATATTGTGCATAATATAAACATGATGCAAGTTCCCGTCGGACTATGAATGTTGTCTTTGGACCATCAGGATGATGTCCTTAGACCATGATGTCCTGGGCCATGAATCGCTCAGCGCGGGATTCGCAGGCTATGAAATGATGTTCTCGGTCCATAAGGATGATGCCTCTGAATGATGATGCCTTTGAATAATGATATGCAAGTTGAAGAAGAGATCTGCAGGCTATGAAATGATGTTCTCGGGCCATGAGGATGATGCCTCCAAACGATGACGCCTTTGGACAAGTTGGCGATATTTCAGCCCATGAAGAATGCAGTAATATGATGTTGGCAAGACAGAGCTTAGTCTTGCGATTTGAAAAAAGAAAGAGGGCATAGCTTAGCCCGAAAGAAGGCCTAAATAAATAAGGTGACTTCTTTGAAAAGGTAGAAAGGAGCTCAGTGTAATGCAGTAAGATGCGGAAATAGGTGGCGTAGAACCTCAGAAAGCAAGATGATAGCCTTATGTAATGATGCGAATGCAAATGGAGGTAGAGCTTAACCTCGGAAGGCAGAAAGGTAGCCTTATGCAAAGATGCGAATGCAAATGGAGGTAGAGCTTAACCTCATGCAGATGGAGACAGAGCTTAGTCTCTGGAGGAAGAAAGGTAGCCTCACACAAAGATGCGAATGCAAATGGAGGTAGAGCTTAACCTCGGAAGGCAAAATGGTAGCCTTATGCAGATGCAAATGCAAATGGAGGTACAGCTTAACCTCGGAAGGCAAAAAGTTAGCCTTATGCAATGCGATAAAATGCAAAGAGACAGTGCTTAGTCTCGGAAGGCAGAATGGTAGCCTTATGCAAATGCGAATGCAGATGGAGGTAGAGCTTAACCTCATGCTGATGGAGATAGAGCTTAGTCTTGGAAGGAAGAAAGGTAGCCTTATGCAATGCAGAAAATAAAGCGATAGTAAGAGTTCTTAGTTGGTGATAAAGTGTGGTGATACAATTGTTGTGAATGAAGTATCGTTTGTAATGATGATAGTAGTAAGTGTTGGCATGTGCGATGAGTTCGAGAGCGGCTTTTATAAAAATATGATATAACATATAATAAAAAAAATTCCTTCAGATGAACCGACGACCATGACGCGGTTCGAGACATTACAACCTCTCTTGCTGAGAATATTTGAGGGTCTTCCTCAACATTTTGCCCCAATTTGATGGGTGAAGGCTTCTAGCTGTTACTGGTGCGGTGCTTGGTTGAACTTGCTTCGGAATTTTGAGGTCCCTTCTCAAAATTCTGCCCCAGTTTCTATTCGTGGGGAAATGAAATTTTTTTATTAAAATGTGACCGAACCCATAGGGCTGCCTACGTATCACCTCTTAAACGGGAATCAGGTCAGGCGTAGTTCAATTTACAGCATTGATAGAAGCATAACAATTACACATAGTAGTGCTTGACTGCGTTTGAGTTGATTGGTTTAGGCCAAATTTCTCCATCCATTTCTGCCAGTATGAGTGCTCCTCCTGTTAGCACTCGGTGAACCATGTACGGGCCTTGCCAATTGGGAGAGAATTTCCTTTTTGCTTCGTCTTGATGAGGAAATATTTTCTTTAACACCATCTGCCCCGGTGTGAATCGTCTTGGTTTGACTTTCTTGTTGAAGGCTCGGGTCATTCTATTCTGATATAGCTGACCATGACAAACCGCGTTCATCCTCTTTCTGTCTATGAGAGCCAATTGCTCATAGCGGCTTCTTACCCATTCGGCGTTGCTGAGCTTGGCTTCTTGTATAATTCTCAAAGATGGAAGTTCAACTTCAGCGGGAATGCTATGTAGGGAGTTGCTCTGGTTGATGTGCGAACCGTGGTGCGATACCCCAGAAAGGCAAATGACAGCTTCTCATGCCACTGCTTGTGCTTCTCTATCATCTTTCTCAGTATCTTCTTGATGTTTTTGTTGCCAGCCTCAACGGCTCCATTCATTTGAGGTTTGTATGTTGTAGAATTCTTGTGCTTGATCTTGAAAGTTTCACACATTACTCTCATCAAATCACTGTTGAGATTGGAACAATTATCGGGGATGATTGACTCTGGAACTCCAAACCAACAAACAATGCGGTCGCGGACAAAATCGGCCACGACTTTCTTAGTAACTGCTTTGTAAGATATAGCTTCAACCCATTTGGTGAAATAGTCAATGGCAACCAAAATGAACATGTGTCCGTTGGAGGCGGCAGGCTCGATTGGTCCAATAACATCCATGCCCCAAGCAGCGAACGGCCAGGGTGAACTTCATGCATTAAGCTCACTAGGAGGTACCCTTATCATAACCCCATGTATTTGACATCGATGGCATTTGCGTACATACTAGATGTAGTCTGTTTCCATGGTCATCCAAAAATAACCATCCCGAAGTATTTTTTTTGCTAGAACAACCCGTTCATATGAGGACTGCATGTACCGGCATGTATTTCCTCCAACAGCTTCGTCGCTTCCTTTGCCTCGACACATCTTAGTAAACCCAGATCGAGAGTCCTTCTATATAGGATTCCTCCGCTGTGAAAGAAGTTGTTTGATAACCTTCGAAGAGTGCTCTTTTGAGTAGCGTTTGCAAGTTCTGGGTACTCTCCCTCTGCCAAGTACTCCTTAATGTCATGAAACCAAGGCTTTCCATCTGCTTCTTCTTCAACGTGGGCACAGTAGGCTGGTTGATTGTGAATCCCTACTGGGATAGGATCAATGAAGTTCTTATCTGGATGCTGGATCATAGATGACAAGGTGGCCAGTGCGTCGGCGAACTCATTCTGGATTTTGGGAACGTGTCGGAATTCAATCTTTGTGAACCTCCTTCTCAATTCCTGCACACGATGTAGGTATGGCAGTATCTTGGAATTCTTGGTCGCCCATTCTCCTTGGACTTGGTGTATCAATAAGTCGGAATCACCAATCACTAATAGTTCCTGGACATTCATGTTGATGGCCAAATTGAGCCCAAGGATGCAGGCCTCATATTCAGCCATGTTGTTGGTGCGGGGGGACCTGAGTTTGGCGGATACCGGGTAGTGCTAACCACTTTCTGAAATTAAGACTGCTCCAATACCCACGCCTTTGAAGTTTGCAGCCCTATCAAAGAACATCATCCAACCGTCGTAGGATTCTGCAATGTCCTCTCCTACGAATGACACTTCCTCATCGGGGAAATACGTTTTCAATGGTTCATATTTTCCATCCACGGGATTTTTTGCAAGATGATCGGCTAATGCTTGTCCCTTGACTGCCTTCTGAGTTACGTAAATGATGTCGAACTCACTTAACAGGATCTGCCATTTAGCCAACTGCCAGTGGGCATGGGTTTCTGAAAGTTGTACTTGAGCGGATCCATCCTTGATATGAGATACGTTGTGTAGGCACAGAAATAATGCCTCAACTTCTGTGCGACCCAAGTCAAAGCACAACAGGTGCGCTCTAATAGAGAATACCGGGCCTCATACGGAGTAAACTTCTTGCTGAGGTAATAAATTGCTTGCTCTTTCCTCCCTGTTTCGTCATGTTGTTCGAGAACGCAATCAAAAGCTCCATCTAATACGGCCAGGTAGAGTAATAGGGGTTTACCCGGATCTGGGGGTACAAAGACTGGTGGTGTTGAGAGATACTCTTTAATTCTGTCGAAGGCTTTTTGACAATCCTGAGTCCATTTGGTGGCAGAATCCTTTCTTAGTATTTTGAAAATTGGTTCACAAATGACGGTAGACTGGGCTATGAACTGGCTGATATAATTGAGTCGTCCCAGGAAGCTCATAACATCCTTCTTGTTCCTTGGTGGCGGAAATTCTTGGATGGCTTTGACCTTTGATGGATCCAGTACTATTCCTCGGCGACTGACAATGAAACCCAGTAATTTCCCAGCAGGAACCCTGAACGCACACTTCGCATGGTTCAGTTTCAGATTGTACTTTCTTAACCTGTTGAAGAACTTCCTCAAATCCTCCCTGTGATCAACAGCTTTCTTTGATTTAATAATGACGTCGTCCACATACACCTCAATTTCTTTATGAATCATGTCATGGAATATAGTAGTCATAGCCCTCATGTAAGTGGCCCCTGCATTCTTTAGACTGAATGGCATCATCTTGTAACAATATACTCCCCATGGCGTAATGAATGCCATTTTCTCAACATCTTCCTCGTCCATCCCAATCTGATGGTAACCAGCAAAACAATCTACAAAGGACTGCAGCTCGTGCTTGGCACAGATGTTAATTAAGATGTGTATGTTTGGCAAGAGGAAGTCATCTTTCGGACTGGCTCGGTTAAGATCCCGGCAGTCGACGCAGACTATGACCTTCCCATCTTTCTTTGGTACAGGCACAATGTTGGCTAACCATGTAGGATATTCGACCACCCGGAGAACCCCGGCGTTGATCTGTTTGGTGACCTCCTCTTTGATTTTCAAGCTCATGTCTGGTTTGAATTTCTTGAGCTTTTCCTTCACTTGTGGGCATGTTGGAATGGTTGGTAGTTTGTGGGCCACAATAGATGTACTGAGGCCAGTCATGTCGTCATATGACCAGGCGAATATGTCCTCATATTCCCTTAAGAATTTCGTATATTCCTCATTTTTTAACGGCAACAGATGAATGCTGATGCGTGTTTCTTTGACGATCTCTGCGTTTCCCAGGTTGACAACCTCAGTCTCATCCAAATTAGACTTAGGTCTGTTCTCAAAGTTCTCGACCTCCTTAATAATATCCTCAGGTATATCCTCCTCGTCTGACTCGGGATCCATTTGTTGCGTTGCCTCGTTGCAGGTCACAGTCGTCGGATCATCAAGATAAGTAATAGTAATGTTGTGTAAAATAAAGTAATGGGGAGGAAAACAGTAGCAAGTAAATATAGGATTTATAAAGAAACTGGAAATGTTTTGATAAATTAAACAATTGTTTGAACATGGGAACTCTTTCTTGCAGAAATTACAAATGCGAAAAGGAAGAAAATTCTATAAATAAATAAACTGTAAATAATGCTTGTTTTGTTAGCCTTGCTACCCCGAGGCTCGACGGGATTTGGTTGTCCTGACAGACTAATTGTTGAGATGTGATCCCTTGCTCACGACTTGTGTAGAAGGGCCTTCCTCCCCCTCCTCTTCAAGAATGACACAGCGGTCCATATCCTCATCATCCAGAAATAAATCCCTTATCGCCGCTAGCGCTTCCTCTTCGTTTGTACCATTATGATGTCAGATGGCTGGAAAGTCTGCTCTATGCGGGGTATTGGCTTCTCCAATGGGTAATAGGGGCCGCGCCATGGTGGCGACCAATCCTTGAACTCCTTCCAAGTGTACTCGTACCCTAGACCAAAAGTAGTACCGTGCTTCTTGAGTGTTATTGGCTTTGTTATTCCTTGAAGATGCTTACCAAGACCTTTACCCAGCGCGTACCCTTTCCAGTTCAGTATTCTTTCGGTCTTACCGCCCCACCACTTGTCTTTGTCAATGGTGTTAACACGATCTATGTTGTGATAGATTTCTCCGCCTAACTTCCTCCTTCCATCGATGACCGAAAAGGTCTGGCGACCGTAGATATGGTTGCTACCGTCTCCATGAATGATTACCTCTTGATGATTCCATTCAAACTTCAGAGCTTGATGTAGGGTTGATGCCTCGGCCCCAGCCGCGTGGATCCAAGGTCGTCCCAATAGTAAGTTGTAGGATGGAGGCACATCTATCACATGGAAATCTACATCGAACCAAGTTGGTCCCATCCGTAAGCATAAGGTGATTTCTCCCATGGTGGACCTTTGTGAACCGTCGAAGGCCTTTACGTTGATCTCTCCTTCCTTTATATCATGTAGACTCTTTCCCAACTTCTTGAGTGTGACCAGCGGACAGATGTTAAGACTGGAACCCCCATCAATTAGGATCCTTGTGATGAAATGATCCTCACATTGTACGGTGATGTGTAGTGCTCTATTATGCCATAGCCCCTCGGGCGGTAGCTAATCTTCAAGTAAAGTGATCTTATGACTCTCCAGTATCTGGCCCACCATGTTGGCCATTTCCCCACTAGTGATATTGTCTGGCACGTATGCTTCACTCTGCACCCTTAGCAAAGCACTCCTGTGAGTTTCAGAGTTTTGTAACAGGGAGAGGATAGATATCTGAGCTGGCGTTTTGTTCAACTGGTCGAGGATTGAGTATTCCTTGGCTTGTATCTTTCTCCACTGATTATCTGAACCTGTTTCAATGATGGGGGGACGATTGTTGGCCTGCTTTCTAGACTCGGCCAAATGTTCGGGGGTATAAACTCTGCCAGTTGTTGTCATACCATGTGCAGCGATGGCTTCTTCATACTTGCCTTTATCTTTCCTCCTTGCTTCAGCGGTATAGTCCCACGAAATGGTGTTTGAGTAAAAGGGTGTCGTTGTTGACATTGCCATCGGGATGGGTGTGGTCATTCTTATTCCTGCCGGAGTATATGTTATAGATGGTCGGATTGCAACTTCGAGCGGTCGCACAAATTCGACTTCGATCGATCCTGGGGCCTTTCCCTCGGCGGGTGGCCTTGATTCAAACTCAAGTGGAATGGACAAGTTTACCTCAACTTCCTCAGATGGCTGCATCTGGACCACGATCGGATTAAGAGTAATCGTAGGCTTCTTCGGATCACCCTTGGCAATTAGCCCAATTAATCCCTCATGATCATCTTCAACCTCAATCATGTGGACACTGCCTTTATGGTCGGGCAGTGGATTATTGCGAACATTAGGAGAAGGGTCCTTGGCTACAATGATCTTGTTATCTATGAGGGTTTGTATCTTGTCTTTCAGGGAACGGCATTCCTTGATGGTGTTTCCCTTCATGCCGAAGTGGTAAGAACAGGTTTTGTTTGGGTTGACCCACTGATATGGGTTCTCAGGGATGACAGCGGGGATGGGTGTGACATAACCGGCGGCTTTAAGATTTTCATATAATTGGTCAATGGGTTCAGCTATGGCAGTATACTGTTTTGGTGGACGACGGTCAAAGTTTGGGCGAGGTCTCGGGAAGTTTTGGCAATTTTGTGGTGATTGATAGTGAGAAGGTCGAGAATTGTAGGCATTATAGATGGGAGCTGGTTGTGAGTATCTGGGCGAGGTAGGCTGAAATGTGGATGGTGGAGTTTTGTAGGTGGGTGAGGGTGTCTGGTATTGAGGTGAAGGTGCTTGGTAACTTGGAGCTGGTTGGTAAGTGAAAGAAGGTGCGGGGTATACTTGGTATTCGGGAGGGGACTTGGCTTGTTGTTCCACCATTACGGCTCCTACATCCCTTTTCTTGGACACACCACCGGATTGCAGAGCTTTATTGGTAGCATGTAAGGCTTCAAAGTTAGTAACTATACCGTATTTGATGCCTTCCTCGATTCGCTCTCCCAACTTGATGATATCAGAAAACTTGTGCCCTTCGACCATCATTAGCCGCTCATAGTACTGAGGATCCTGAGCGCGCACAAAGAATTTCTTCATTTGTTCTTCTTCCAAGGCTGGCCTGGCCTTGGCAGCCTCTGACCTCCAGCGAGTAGCATACTCGCGAAAAGTCTCAGTAGGTTTCTTCTTCAAGTTCTGGATGTAGAACACATCTGGTGCATTCTCTCAGTTGAATCTGAATCTATCCATGAAGTCCGTAGCCATATTCACCCAATTGATCCATTTCTTTGGATCATGATTTATGTACCAGGATAGTGCATCACCTTTCAAACTCCTCATGAAGAGTTTCATGCGGATCCTTTCATCTTTTCCCACGCCGACCAATTTGTCGCAGTAAGTCCTCATATGGACTCTCGGGTCACCAGTACCATCAAACATCTCGAACTTAGGAGGTTTGTACCCCTCGGGCAGTTCAACATCAGTATGTACGCAAATATCCTCATAATTCAACCCCTTTAACTCCTTCGATGCCCTGAACTCGGTTGGTCAATTTCTTGAGTTCCTCGGCCAAATTCCCGATGAGCTTGTCCTTCTCTTCGGACTCATAGGTATGTGGTGTGGAATGAGCTACGGTTTCCACATAATGGGGTTGTCATAAGCCTGGAGGTGATCTCTTGTCTGATCTTGGGGAGGCGGAGTGTTGTAGTGACATGTGTTGCATGGTGCTGGTGGAACGGGATCTTTGGGGTGATTGGGTTGTTTTGGGACGTTTTGGGGTAAAGTGGGGTTCAGAGTATTTGGGAAGTGAAAGTCTGGAAAGTTGAGGGAGAATGATAAGTGGGCCAAATTTTTGACTTGGTCAAGTTCCTCTTGGAACTTCAGCAGCTTCTTCTCTAGTGGAGACATACCCTCGTGCAGAACCTGAATACCCTGACCGTCAGTGATCTCAACATGTTCATCCCTGTTGTCTTTTCTAGTACCGCTTGCATCTGCCATCTTAGTTCTACCCTTGCTTTTGCCTTTGGGAGGACTTGGAGGAGGAGTAGGAGGAGGGGCCTTTGATCTGGTGCAATAAGTTGTTGATGCCAGAGTGCACGAACTAACCTTTGGGGAAGGGGAATAACTAACAAAAAGGCAGTGAAGTTAGTGAAGATATAAAGAATATTGCGGTAATTTAAACACGTAATGCGAAAATGTAAAACGCATCCTAAGTTGGGGAACCTCTTTATGCCCGAGGTAGGCCTAGCGACAAATTAATTTGGAGAACTTAAATACTAAATGCCTCATTTTATTGATGATAAAATAGACGAATCCAACTTGACTCTAAAAATACGAAAATGTAAAATGTCACTAATGGCCAATGGCTTTATTACATCAAAAGCAAAGTAAGGACAAATCCTATCTATTTGGTCCCAGAAGGACCTTCCCCAGACTCGGCACCTCTACTTTCCTTGATCAACATTCCCATCTCGCGGTGTCCCAGCAGTAAGTAGGTCTTGGATAGAATTCCTACTTCAGCTCCCTCGGTCTTTTGACAAGTCTCGATCCTCCTAAGGAACTTTTCCTCCAAGTCAACTAAGACTCGTTCCAAGTGTGCTAGCCTCTGGGTGGAAGTGATGGCCATGTCCTTCCATTCCTCGATCAGCTTTTTGTTGGCTATGTGGATTTTGTGATGATCTTTTTCACAGTCACGGAGCCTTTTGCGCAGCTAGTTGAGCCTAGTTGTTGCCTCGGCTTTCTCGTCTATGACCCTATGTCCTCGAGCGAACCCTTGCTCAATACTTCCTCCCCAGTTATCTTACAAACTCCCAGATAGTAAGGAGAGCAACCAGCGTGATACCTGTTAGGCTCGATAGTATCCTTATCCAACCGGATCCTGCATGGCCACAATTATTGAGCTTGACACTTGTGAGGGTTGTCGTCATTTTGGAAGTCCGCCCTGAGATGACTCATTTTCTCGACCCTTGGGACGACTTGCTTCCTTCCTGCCTGCCTCATGACTCGAATTGGGACGTAAGGGTACGTCCCTCTAAGACCAATCAATATTAGGAACGGAGTGTCTCTAGTCTGAATGATGAATTCGTCGGTCGCGAACCACTCGAACATCCATTGGATTTGATCCTCGGTCAGTTTTTCCAATAACTCGACCCATCCATTGGCATTTTCTGGTTGTGCAAACATGTCAGGGATGTAGTTCATACGCTTTGGATGATGGAAAGCAATATGATCATACCAAACTATCCTATGTATGTCTTGACGGTAGTCACCCCTTTGTAAATGCTCGATGAGCCAAAGCTGAAGTAGCAGGTTGCAACCCTCAAAATGTTTCGCTCTTCGTTGACAGTTCTCCAAAGCTCGGTATATATTGGCAACAATCATGGGTGCAATGATGAACTCCTGTCCGCCGATTCCTTCCATCAGAGTCTTGGTAACCATAGCCAATCTGGTATGGATTCTCCCATTCTTTGTCGGGAAGACCGTCAATCCCAGAAAATAGAATATGAAGACGAATACACGACGGTGAATGTGTCCTAGAGAGGTGAGGGCGAACTCTTACTGATATGTGTGGTAAGACTGACTACGACCATATCTCTCGTACAAATAGTCAAAAAGGATGTATGAGTCTTCCAAGCAGACTAAATCTGGATTCTTCTTTAGTCCCATCGTCTTGAGAAAACCCCGTCCTGTTCGGTTTTCAGGCATCAATAACCCTTGAGACTCCCAAGGCAAACCAGTTAAACCCCCTATCTCCTATAGCAGCGGTGTCATCTCATTGTTCTCAAGTCGAAAAATCGATCGATCACAATCCCAGAATAAGGTGGCAGCCTCTATTATCATGTTATTAGGCTAAATGTCCAAAAGAGAGGGCAAGTTGCCCAGGTGTTTTCTGACTGCTGTTTTGTCGCTTGAATGCAAGTCTTCAAACCAATTTAGAAGTTTTGGGTGGATGTTGGTGACCATGCCGAATCTGGGGACCTCGTGCCTCATCTCTGCAAAATAAACAGGTTAGAACCTTACCCCCACCGGACTCGACTATTTAACATTAATAATTAGCAATGAGCATTTAAGTTCTCCAAATAAATGCACAGAACGTGAAAGCGTCCTTTTGGGTCCCAAAGAAACCCAATGGACTTTGGACAAGGCTATCTTAAAGGCTATTGTGCGGACAACACGTTAGCCTGGCTAGGTTTGACCATGATGGATGCAACATACAATAGAGTAAGGTTTCTATTGGGGTTTTAGACTGGTACCCTTGAGCGGACAACTCAAAGGGGAAGACACGGAACCGTCGATTGCACCACTGATCCACTAGTTTTACCGCAAATACGCCTTTCCGAATTTAGGGGGTGATAATATTGGAATAGCGCAACCACTCATTGTAAGCGTTTCTATAGGATTTGTTTGGCACGAGTGGAATATGAATGCGGAGCATGATATGTAATAATAAGCATTAAAACAGATAAGCATGTATTTTCACATTGAGGATAACAATAAAGAAAGGAAATGCAACAGTTATAATGGAAAGCGGTTACAAAGAAGACATGAAGAATGTCAGTTACGTTAAGGTGAAATAAATACCTGTAAAAGTAAACAATTAACAGCATATAACGGGGAATAGGAAAAGGCATAAGCATTTAAATTCAAATTAAAGGTCCAAATTTACAAAGCAAATTATAATGGTATAAGCCTAGGGAAGATCCCCAGCAGAGTCGCCATGCTGTCGCGCCCCCCTTTTTCTATCGCATGGGTTAGGTACGGAGAGATCGGGTTTATGACATTTTTGGACAACTCCTTAAAAGAAAGGGTTTAAGGAAGAGTCGCCACCTAACGATTTTTATGGTGTGTTAGGGCACCTAGAGTTGATAACTCATGAACTAGTTCGCGTTACCAGAGATTGGGTAAGGGATTGAAATTATCCCAAGGGGAAGGTGTTAGGCACCCCTCAATATCCACAATTGTGGGTCCCAGCAAATAAGTTTTGTGAATTTGGACGGTGAACAAGTAACAAGTAAGGTTCATATAAGAGGGGATTTCAAAGAAGCTTAAAATTCTTTTGGAGAAAGTATACAATAAACATTTGAAAAGAAACTGTCCTAGGTTTAAAGTAATACGGATCACTTCAATGCAATACCCGGTATGTCACACCTCGAAGAGGCGGCTACACGTGGTATTAGCNATACGTGTGTTGGTCACGAATGCTTATTGCGTGCCATTATCCGTCCCATATTATAAGTCCTGGAGGGTGTGTAGGACTACTAATCCTACAAGGCAGGAACTAGGCTGAACCCTTAGGTTGAAAGGATAAAATACTAGGCGACATACAAAACAAGTAGGACTGCACATTTGAGGGAACATGTAAAGACAAAGAAAGGCTCACAGGTCCCTCCACACATAGGCATGTAAGTAGCACGTCTCAAGCACAATTAAAGTCTCATGACAGGAGTTCGAAAATAGGAATTTTAGCAAAATAGTAGGAATCCGGGTTAGAAAAGTGAAGACAGAAACTTTAATTAAGACTGATAGTTGATTTCAAAATATATAGTAGCTAAAGGCAGCGGTAAAACTTAGAAGTATGCTGTGATTTAAAGCTTTCAGTAAACATAGATGAAAGTCATTAAAGCATGGGTTTGAAGTAATTTTAAAGGAAGAGGGACTAAAATACAGTGGCTCAACATAGAGCAATAATTATCATTTTTCAAAGGATTGTAGTAAAGAAGTAGCAAAATGGTATTAAAATATACTGACTTGAAAGACATACAAAGCAAGGATTTGAAATGGCACGATTTTGAGAAGAATGAGGCATCTTTTGAAATCCCAGTAGTTTGAAAATATAATAGGACAAGAATCAGTGAAAATCAGTAAAAGAAAATAGATGCACAACTTCGAGACTGCTAAAATAGAGCAGGAATTTTAATAAAAGTGAAATGAACTTCAGTGAGGTAAACAAAAGTGGGAACAGCAGGGTTCAAAATGTTTAAAGGAACTGATTAATCTAGAAGAACATGATTGATTTGATTTTAATACGTATTAGGCCTAAGGTTTGCCTAGGCATCGTATACATTGCCTACTTATTATTAAAGAGTGAACATGCACATTTGGATTCTGATTTTAATAGATACAAGTTTGCAGGAAATTGTTTCAAGTAGGTTAAACATATTTTACAAGAGTATTAGATTATGTTAACTAGGAGTTCAGGTTTTGACAAATAAAAAGTCCTAAGGGAAGGATATTTAATGCACAAAGTATCACTTTAAGACATGGTTTCTATATGTCATGTTTACAAAATGCATGAGCAATACAGTATGACAGCTTTTTGTTACTTGTTTAGTTATACTAGGAACATGGTGTCTGATGGCGTGAATATAATAGATATGTTAAAATGAAGAACCTAAACATGATTTTTAATGTATGGTATGCATTTCCTTGGCATGATACTATTGAGCACATAGAAAAATAAAGCCTAAGTCATGATTTCTACCCATACTACACTAAACATGCATAATTCCCTCCCATATTCACTATCCAGCCCCAATAGTTTGTTTACAAATTATTACAGACCATAGCAAATGAATAACAGTAATTGCAAAGGGAAAAATAAGAAGTTATTCTATAGAGAGCCTTCAAACAGGCCCAACCTTCCACCCTCACCCCTTTCTAGCTTCACAACCTCACATAGCCTGGGTGCGGCAAAGCTCCCAAAGGCCCTTGTGAGGGCCCTGGCCAATACCAGCACCCAGCAATTGCCAAAGTTGAGATAGGTGCAGTGTAGAATTACCTGCCTCACTGTGTCAAAGTTCAGAGGGAACTCAGGGTCCCTAAGCAATGCTCACACTGAGGGGGTCGAACCTAAAGGTTTAAGAGTAGTGTGAAGTGCAGGAAGGAGTAGTTAAAAAGAGTTAAGTTTGAAAAGAAGTTTATAAATAACATGACTTTAGAGAATAATATAAAGATCTTTTATGTAAAATTAGTTTGAAAAAGAAACAGTAGAATGGTCACAACTCAGCAAGTATGCAGATTTCGATGAAAAGTAAACACAAAGAGGGGAAAGGTAGCAGCACATTTGCAGTAGTTGGTCCTTAGGGCAAAGTAACAGATTTTTCCAGGATGTGATATGCCAAGAGTTTTATCATATATCATAGATACAAGTCTGAGAATACTAAGTATTATAGGTGCATTAGAAGCCAGGCAATTGATAAAGAAACATACATAAAGAGATGCTAGATATGCAGAAAGAAGCAGTAAAAGATCACATAGGCCATAATGAATCATAGAGAGGAAAACATGAGTCATGATAGGCTAGAAGAAGAAGAGAGATCATAGAGAGAGAGTAGACATACTAGTTACATGGCAGGCAATAGAACCATAAGTAGAAGCACAAAATAAACAACAAGAATCTTAACCAAAATTGAAACATATTGTTTTAGGATTTTGTAAACATAAATTAGAACATACCAGTGTTAAGAGAGAGAGCAAAGCAGAAGAGAGCAAAATGATAGCACTATTAGCCTCTGCTTGCAGCCGGCTAATAATAGGCAAGAATAGAGAGCAGCAAATGGAGCCAAAGAGAAACAGAAAGAGCACAAGAGAGTAGTATAGTGTATTGATGTCTGTGTGTGTTCGTGTGATCAGTGATCTCAAGATATTAGTGCAAGTGTCAGCTCAAGAGTGTGTTTTGAGTGTGTGTGTGTGTAAAGAGAGAAGACAGGGTATATATAGTTTGAAAAACGAGTAGTCACATAGGTAAAGGGACAGTTATGGAAATTCAATCAATTAGTATCAATTAAATTACTGGACTCCTTCAATTACGGGGTCCAGTTTAACGGTGCAGCCAAGGCTAAATAAGGAAAGGAAATCAACTTATAAGACTGATTTTATTTAATTAGGGACAAGGAAATCATATGGCACATTATAAGATCCAAATACATAGTATATAATTAAGGAAGTTGAGCTAACATTATATTTATACAGTAAAATAGAGTATCAGTTTTGAAAATCAATTGAAGGAATCTCGAATGCAATCACAATTACAGGGAATCCAATGTAGTTAAGGAAAGCATCACATAAACATGGAAAGAATTCAAAAATTGGTACAGAATTACAGAGGGAATACACAAGATCATCTATTCATGGAAAGCATCATAGGCTTGGGGATTTTTACACAACAATCAGTGTAAGATCAGTAGGTAAAAACCAATAAGGTAAATGGTCGGTGCTATCAAACATTTAAACAACAGCCACATATCAACATGAAGAGATATTCATAGAATAGCAGGAAATCAGAGGTCATAACAAAGAATTAAAGCAAAAGTCATAAAGAGCACACGAGTACACATAGTCAAACAATAAAGATCAACCTAGAACACTAGGGTTTCAGCAATAACAGTTCAGGCAACAAGAAATCGTGAGATAATGCTTAAACACAGTATAGGTGACTAAAAATCAAAAGGAAAACTATTTTTGAAAACATGGTTAAGAAACCCTAATTTTGAAGTTGTTAAAAAATGAGATTTTTCGGAGAAAACAATAGAGATGTCACGACCCGAAATCCCACCTTCGGGCCATGACTGCGTCTAACGTTGAACCCGCTAGACAAGCCAATGTTTGAACTTAATAAAACTCATTAACAACTAAAATGAACAAGATAGCTAAGGCACCGATGGCCCACAATGAAATTTAACAAAATAAACAAAATACAACATAGCACTTCTGAAATAAAACCCATATACAAATCCCTGAGCTGGTGTCACATACTCACGAACTGTCTAAGAGATTACTACAAACAAAAGGTCTGAAAATAAGTACATAGCACTATCTTTGAAATACAAAGTAAGCAGAGCTGAAAGTGAATAGTAGAAGGTGACGTCAAGGCCCACGAACGTCTGCGGGTCTACCTTGATGTCTCCTGTGTGACTGATGAGATGCTCCGATCGTCAGTGATCACTGGTTCTAGCTGCGTAGTCTGCACAACATAAAGAAGTGCAGGTGTAGCATCAGTACAACTGTCACGACCCAAAACCGGTCCAGGTCGTGATGGCGCCTAACGGTGGCGTTAGGCAAGCCAACGAACAACCCCAACAATGAAAGTGCGGAATACAATAACAACATGGGGTAAGGCCGTAGACATAAGCTGAGCCACAGCTAGGCCCAATACATATACAACCCCGATAACTATAACAAGTGTGTGCCAGGACTAGTGTCACAGTGTCAACGGGCGGCTACATAGATACAACTGTAGAAAATACATATACAAAATATACAAGCCGCAGTCTGGAACAAAAGACTGTGCAAAAAGGAAACTAGAAGGCTCCAGAAGTGCTGTCAGGGGAACGCCAAGAAGACAGCTCACCGTCTGGAGCGACGCCACGGTCAGTATCTATCAACATGCGAACGACCGGACGGACTAGCCTCAGTACCTGCACAGTCAAGTGTAGAAAAGAAGGAAAGTGCAGCATGAGTACATATAAACAAATATGTACCCAGTGAGTATCCCGTCTAAACTCGTAAAGAGTAGTGACGAGAGGTAGAATACATACTCACTAAGGTCCGGTACATAATGAAACAAAACACATGCTGAGCAATGAATCATGTGAGATAGTACATCACGTATAAGAACATGTAAGCAATAATCAACAACTGATCTTAAACATAGTCTCCTTTGGTAAACTATTCATAGTTATATTTCTTGTTCTCTTACTCATTAACCGAAATGACTTATCTTTATTCTCAGTTGTTCATTTCCCAGTACTATGTATTGTTTCTCTACTCACCCTCGTACAATACCAACTCAATGCAAATGCAGATGAGTGCAATGCGTATACATATAT
>MDKH01167477.1:0-10644 GCA_005239495.1 Nicotiana undulata
ATAAGATACAATATTGAAACTCCTACTACAATCAACTAGACTCAATACACAAACAATGGAACTATTTCTTCTAGTTTAACTGTAGCCTTCGTATAACACAACAATTCTGCTTGCAAAATATCTCTAGAACTTTTGCTTCAGATCTTGATTCACTTTAGTACTTGTGCGTCACTTCTTTCATCAGTAATACATTGATTATTTATAGAGTCCGTTTGTTGAGTCCATGATTCAATTCTGATCCAACACTTCCTTGGTAAACGAGTTTGATTATAACTCAACTTCCTTCCTCTATTTCTGTCCTAGCTGAAATCAACTTCTGTCATCTCTATAAGTTTGCAACCTTTTCGTATTAGAAGACATTCTCTTAGTTCTTTGATACTTAGCAATCACTGATATCTCCTAGACTTGTACAATTCTTGTACCAACTGCTTCATTCAGATATGTCTGCTCTGATGGACCTGGTTCAACTTGTCACTATTTGTCAATCTTCAAAACCCATTCAGTGACATGGGCCAACACAACACAATCACTCTGATGACATGACACATCAATACAATCCAAAGCCCTAACTTGTGCAACTCATGCACTCAATAACAACATCCCACGAACTCAAATCATAGAAAAGATTCATACGAGAGGACTATCCTGCCATTAACAACTACCATCACAACACCATGGTAAGATCTTGGCACACATCGTAAAATCAAGACACACGAATCTGACACTAAGGATCATACCTCTACATAACTCCTCTACAATGCGTGATCCCATCCAAACGCTGGTCCACATGAAATACTTCAAGCCACCTTGCTCAAAATCGATAACCATGCGCAATTCGACATCAAGTACTCCCAGTGCATTTCCATAACCACAGGGGAATCGAACAATACCATGCCACACGAATCATAAAGAACATAACCAATACATCTCAACCTCGCAATACCCAATTACTTACCTTACTCAAATCCCGCTATAAAGCCCAAATAAATCCGCACCATAAATGCATATAACTAACAATCACCACTCCTCGCAACACCAAAGGGTAACTCATAGATCACCAGAATATGAATAAACTCAATGACAATCGAATGGTACATACTCAACAATAGCAATTTGGAGTCAACAATTCCGACCCGGTGCAGAACACACACCTATACTGGTCTACCAATAACCCTAAACAAACTTTGGTCACTCACCATAGATAGATAACTCTATGAAGGTTCACAATGACTGAATCATGACATTTACTAACATCTGACTAGCTTTGCTTGCACCCTCACAGTCCACAACCACAAAATAATCTGTTTATTAGAACTCTCAGTCTCAAAGTCCATGAAGCGCACAAATTACCATATCTGATCTCCACTCCACCGCTCGAATATATAACATATCCCTGATACTCAATCATTCCACGAGGGATACCCCTAAAATTCTTTCGTGTCACCAAGCAACCTTGAATATCAGCACTCGATCCAACAAGAGAGCGCCGTAACACCAATGAAGCGCCCTTAACTCAAACACATTGCCCTAAACACATTGCCCTTTCTGAATGTATACCCTCATCCAGTCACACCAATTAGTGATATCATCTACCTAGTCATCTGGAACTGCCCATGCTGCCTAAGAATTTATGGCCTTCCTACCATATCTGAATTGTGACCTCACACATGCAAATCTCAACCCTACACAACATGCCGCCTACACCATGCCGCCTACACCATGCCATCCTATGATAAATATGAGAACTTCATAATTCCTCCCGAGCCACAAGCAATTACGTACCCCATTAGCCAAGAACTTTCCATTTGATCCCATTTAGAAGCAAAATCACTATACATCACATGCCCCTCACGCCAATAGAAAATATACATCTCTAACCGTGGTAGAAACGATCAAGAACTCTCCGAATCCCATTTGTACAACACCAAATCGTCGGGACTGAATCCATCTAGCTCAACCAAGCTACGCATGCCACCAAATCCCAAGAGAATTGCTAAGAAACACCTGTAACAACTCATTACCTCATAAACACCAAAAGAACTAATCATATCCTTAATCATGTCGATCCGACATACTACCAAGCTGTCCTATTTATTCAAGTTCCTTCTTACTTACCTTTGAATTGATACTTCTTGCCATAATACCGCAATTCTCAATCCAGGCTCACCACACGAAACCCGAGCATAAAAATATACCGTCTAAGGCTCATAAGCCACTGAATGCTCTCTCAAATATCCCCAAAAACACCACATTACAAATACTTACCCTGAAGAGACTTCGTGTGAATTTAAAGTTATTACCTTCACCTTCCTGATACTGATATGTAGAATCCATGATAAGGTAGAAATGCCACAAGTCTTGACACCCTCCAACGTAAATCTCAGTTTCTAGCCAAATGCACCTTTTAAAGATTCCCAATTGTTATGTATAACCTTGAATCCATCAGAACCATTCTCGAGAGTCCTCCACTTTACGCAAATCTCAATTACACTGACCAAGTAAACAGAACGACCTGACCCGTTTGCACACTAATATACTAGGAAAGTAATCCACTCACTTGAAGCAACAAGAAAATTCATACACTGCACACACTACTTTTACAATTACCACTCAATCATTCAATAGAATCCATTTACCCATAGAGTACATTACAACCTTTATCGAAGAATTTCCATTACTCGAGTCATTCCCAGACTCCACCTCTGCAGGTCATAACTGATTCACCAATATACCTCGAACCGAACCAATACAACACATAATCGTGCAATCAACTTATCATTAACAAACTCCCCCACTTGGCTCAAAGCCAAAGATCAAGACAGAAAATAACTCACGATGGCCATACACTATCACTGCCACCATACTGTGGTGAGATTCAACTAAATCCTTCATAAGCTCATATGACCCAAACCATATAACACCTCAAATCGTATGCAAATCTCGCATTCACCATTGTAATGGTCATGCCAGCCCCCATAAACGATCTAAACTCAAATTACAACATACATCATTTACTGGTAGAAGAGAACTTACTACAGATCAACATAAGGATCACGCACCTCAGGAAAACTCGCAGGAGATACCCTTGCCTGCTTAGCCTCAAACTGATATCTCTCTATACACTTCCGAAGATCATAGCTATTACGTAATAGCTTTACCCTCCTACATTAGAACACAACCAATACCCGCCCTCGAGACATCACAATAAGCGGTATAAGAACCTAAAGGTGATGGCAATACTAACACTGGAGCTGTGGTCAAAGCAATCTTGAGATTTTGGAAGCTCTACCCACACTCCTCTGACCACATGGATACCCTCACTAGACACCATGTGTCCGAAGAATGTTACTGAACTGAGCCAAAATTCACACTTGGAGAACTTTGCATAGAGCTTCTCCTCCATGAATCCTTATAATACCATCCTCAAATGCGGAGTATGCTACCCCTGGCTACGTGAGTACGCCAGGATACCATCAATGAATACAATAACAAAGGAGTGCTAATACGGTTGGAATACACCGTTAATCAAATACACGAACGTCGTTGGGGTAGTGGTCATCCCAAAAGACATCACCTGGAACTCATAACACAACAGAAAGATCCGATTCACTCCACTTCTAAACAACATGAGAGGTCTTCCAATACACTCACAACTCGAGGAAATATGCCAGCTCCAGACAGAAGTCAAACACTCATTAGTTCTTGCTACATATCCCGCCAACCCCTTTTTGTCACAATCAAGCAATATGAACACATCTCACCCTCAAGTTACACGCACCACATAGTCTTCTAGTCACAAATTCCCATCAATAAGGACACCAACGGACATAAAAGTCCCCAAATACATGTTCTCACAAATGAAATCTCAGCACTCAAGCCACAGACAGAATCTAGCCTCAAGTCCTCCAGACTGGCCCATTATCAACATGCTAAAAATCACATCTTATCCATGGAAGTCACAAGCCGTCGATGCATAGCTGATACCAAGTGCTCACATGCGCATTCGAATACATGAAAGGAATTCAAAGAGTTACGCTTTTGGCTGAATAAAATGGATTCGCATGACAAGAATTCAAGAATGTGAGATTTTTCTTAAGGGTTATGTAGCCTCTCGAAGATAAGTACAAATGTATCCGTACCGATCCGCAAGACTCTACTAAACCTACTCATGACCATTGAGTCCTATGTAACCTAGGCTCTGATACCAACTTGTCACGAACCCAAATATAAACTAGTCGTGATGGCGCCTATCGTGATACTAGGCTAGCCAATTCACTTAAAGTAACATAATGATTTTTCTATTTAATACATAAAATATCTAAATTTTTCATAATAATTCTTTTTCTTAAGCATTTCAAAACAATAAAAATGATTAGAACATCTAAACACAGCCCCAACATCTAGAGTCAACCGTCATGAGCATCTAAGAAGTGATACAGTCTAATACAAATCCTCTACCTCAACAAGTTTGGGAAGTAAAGTAAAATGTCACAGTAGGAAGGAGAAAGAGTAGGTTGCGGACGCCGAGCAGCTACCTCACAATCTCCGGTTCTTTATACAGCCTCGTGATTTCAAATGCCAGATACCTGAATTCTTCCAACTCATGCAGCTCAGTGACTCGACTTGTGCCTGCAGCATCAAGATCCATGTTCAACTGTTTCAGTGCCCACCAAGCTCGATGTTCCAGTTCTACCGGCAGGTGACATGCCTTTCCAAACACCAACTTGTATGGCGACATACCAATTGGCATTTTGAATGCAGTTCTATAGGCCCAGAGTGCGTCATCAAGCTTTTTCGCCCAATCAGTTCTTGTGGCGTTCACCGTTTTTGTCAGCACACACTTGATTTCTCGATTTGATATCTCAACCTGCCCACTCGTCTGAGGGTGATAAGGGGTTGCCACCTTGTGGCGCACATCATACTTAGCTAACAGCATTTCGAAGACACGATTGCAGAAGTGAGTTCCTCCGTCACTGATAATAGCCCTTGGGACCCCAAAACGGGTGAAATGTTTTTCTTCACGAACCCCACCACCACTCTTGCATTATTGGTGGGGAGCGTTGCAGCTTCCACCCATTTGGATACATAGTCTATAGCAATACTAGTATGTACTTATTGCCATAGGAACTGACAAAAGGACCCATGATGTCAATCCCCAAAACATCAAACACCTCCACTTCTTGTATCGGGTTCATGTGAATCTCATGACGACGTGATATGTTCCCCGCCTTTTGACACTCATTACAGCCCTTCACCCATTGGTGAGCATCTTTGAACATAGTTGGCCAGTAGAATCTGGCCTCTAGAACCTTAGCTGATGCAAACTCCTCCAAAATGCCCTCCATATGCTGATGCGTGACAAGCCTACAAAACAGAAAATTGCTCTATCTCGGGGACGCACCTCCGGATCATATTATCAATAAAGATTCTAAACAAGTGAGGTTCATCCTAATAATAATTGCGGCAATCACGATAAAACCTTTTCTTTTGGACAGAAGAGACTTCATAGGGCTCAATACCACTTGCTGGGTAGTTCGCAATGTCTGCATACCATGACACATCCTCCATGCTCGTAGCGAGTAGTTGCTCGCATGGAAAGGTTTCTAGAATATCCTCTGCTTTTACTGCATTTTCAGCACCTTTAAGTCGCGACAGATGATCTGCAACTTGGTTCTCCGTGCCCTTGCGGTCACGAATCTCTAGATCGAATTCTTGCAGCAACATCACCCAACAAATTAGGCGCGACTTTGATTCTTTCTTCTCGATCAAATACCTTAGGGCAGCATGATCAGTGTACAGAATCACCTTCGACCCGATCAAGTACGATCTGAACTTGTCGAAGGCGAACACTACTGCCAATATCTCTTTTTCGGTCACCGTGTAGTTCATCTGAGCTCCACTCAATGTCCTACTTGCGTATTAGATTGGGTGCATTATCTTTTCCTTTCGCTGTCTTAACACGGCACCCATTGCGTAGTCACTAGCATCGCACATGATCTCAAACGGTTTCTCCCTGTCGGGGCCAACAATTATCGGGGCCGTGACTAGCCTCTTTTTCAACTCCTCAAAAGCTACCCTACAATCATTAGAAAACACAAAGGGGTTATCTTTTTCAAGCAACTTACATAGAGGGTTGGCTATTTTGGAGAAATCTTTGATGAATCGCCCGTAGAACCCAGCATGCCCAAGGAAGCTCCTTATCGCTTTAACCGATGTGGGAGGGGGAAGCGTTGCAATCACATCTATTTTGGCGCGATCCACCTCAATTCTTTTGCTCGACACCAAGTTCCCCAAGACGATCCCTTCTTGTACCATGAAATGGCACTTCTCCCAATTAAGCACAAGATTCGTCTCAATGCACCTCTTTAGGACACATGTCGTATTTGCTAGGAACTCATCGAATGAATTTCTCATCACTGAGAAATCATCCATGAATACCTCCATGATATCTTTGACCATGTCAGTGAATATGGCCATCATACACCTTTGAAATCTGGCAGGTGCATTGCATAGGCCAAAGGGCATCCTCCTGAAGGAAAATATCCCATAAGGACATGTAAAAGAGGTCTTTTCCCTATCTTCTAGGGCGATGGAAATTTGGTTGTACCCCGAGTACCCATCCAGGAAACAAAAGTGAGACCTCCCTGTAAGCCTGTCGAGCATTTGATCGATGAAGGGAAGTGGGAAGTGATCTTTCCGGGTGGCAAGATTTAGCTTTCTTTAATCCATGCAAATTCTCCAGCCAGTGATGGTTCTTGTCGATATCAGCTCATTATTGTCATTCTTCATAACCGTCATGCCACCCTTTTTTGGAACACATTGCACTGGGCTAACCCAGTTGCTGTCAGAGATGGGGAAAATGATTACCACATCCAACCATTTGATAATTTATTTCTTCACCACTTCCTTCATGTTTGGATTCAGCCGCCTTTGGTGCTCACTGGAAGGTTTGTGCCCATATTCCAGGAGAATTTTGTGCATATAGTATGTCGGGCTGATCCCTTTTATGTCTGCAATGGTCCACCCAATGACAGTCTTGCACTCAGTGAGTACCTGTAAGAGCTAATTTGCTTGCACATCTAGCAAACTGGATGAGATAATAACAAGTAAAGTAGAATTAGGTCCAAAAAATGCATACTTGAGATGAGTTGGCAGTGGCTTCAACTCCAGCTTGGGTGGCTCTTCAACAGATGGATTGGCTGGCAGAGTCTCTCTCTTTTCTAAGTGTAGTGGCTCAAATTCGAGAGACCTTGGCCATACTCTTTTTCCTTCAAGTTCTAACACCCATTCTTCCAATTCTTCCCCATTTTCCTCACCCAAATTCATCAAACATGCAGCAAGGGGGTCCTCAATAGTTAAGGACGCATCATCTTCCTCCACTATCACATCCACAACATCAATGAGAGAACAATTGGCGAATTCACTCGGTCGCCTCATGGATTTCTGCACATTGAATGTGATTTCTTCATCGTTTAGCCTCATCTTGAGCTCCCCAGTTTCACAATCAATGAGGGCTCTACCTGTGGACAAGAATGGCCTTCCCAAAATTATGGGAATCTCCTCATCCACTCTACAATCCAGTATCAAAAAATCAGTACGGAACACAAACTTCCCCACCTGCACCAATACATCATCCAGAATGCCTGACGGTCTTTTAACCGTCCCGTCTGCCAGCTGCAATAACATGGAAGTCGGTCTGGATCTACCAATCCCCAATCTCTTGTAAATAGCTAGGGGCATAAGATTAATGCTGGCCCCTAAATCACACAATGCTTTGGCAAAAGCAAAATTGCCAATGGTGCAGGGAATTGTGAACCTCCCTGGATCAGACAACTTCTCTGCAATTGGTCGTGTCACTACAGTACTGTATGTCTGAGTAAGAGTCACAGTTGCCAAGTCTTGGAAATCAAATTTTCGGGACATCAAGTCCTTCATCATCTTTGCATAGCCAGACATCTCCTTCAGAGCATCAATCAAAGGAATGTTTACTTGTATCTATTTCAACATATCCAAGAACTTTTTATACTATTCATCTTTCTGGTACTTGGCCAACCTCTACGGGAATGGTGCTGGTGGTCTCTTTTTCCCAGGGATTTGGGATTTTTCTTTCTCATCCACCACCTCAACTACCGGCTCCTGGGCTATCTCCACTTCTTTTTCAGCCTTATTGTGCGCGCTAGGTTCTCCTTCAGCAGGCTGCACTGTCACCTTGGTCAGGTTTGTTGAATCATCAAGTTCAATCGGCACTGGTACCAGTGTCTCAGACTGTCTGCTTTCATGAGCTCTCTCCTGCTACAAGTCTAAGTCCCTTCCATTGCGTAGACTCACAACCACCAGCTGCTTTGGACCCTGATCCTTAGGATTTACCTGAGTGTCCGCAGGCAATGTCCCAAGAGGACGATTATTCAAAGACATTGAGATCTGGCCCATCTGCACTTCGATACTTTTAATATCTGATTCGTGTGCATATACCCTCTCACTGATTTTTGCATTTGACCAAATAACCTGTTGCATCATTGCTTCATGTCTAGAAAACCCATCTTCTTGACTCCCCCCATGTTGTTGCTGAGAAGGGTGATACGCCTGTTGCTGATTTTGATTATTATACCCCTGTGGCCTTTGGTAAGGCACCACATTACCCTGAGGTCTCATGGAACCCATGTTTCCACTGTTATGCTGCTGATGAGGTGGCCTATAAGGCTGATTTTTCTGACCCCAATTCTGTCCACTCTGTCGCTGGCCTCCATAATTTGACACATTATTCATGTTTTACGGGTAGTGAGGATGATCACATTCAGCATTCACTGATTACCAAGTGGTTGACTAATGCAAGATGTGCATAATCCCCCATTGGTAGTATCCACAATATGTACTTGCTGCTTTTGTCCCGACTCCTCTACCTTTTTTGTAAGTATGCTCATCTGTGTCATCAAAGTGGCCATGTTTTCAGCAATAGTGTTGGACGAATATAATGGCACTGAGTGTACCACTGGGGTAATAGGTGCACTCCTGGTTGTCCACCCTGAATTCTGTGCCATTTTATCAAGTAAGATCTGGCTCTCTCTCTATGTTTTACTCAGGAATGCTCCACCAGCTGAAGCATCACATTAGCCTTCACACCATCGGCAAAACCCATATAAAATCGCTACCCCAACATCTGTTCTGGAATACTGTGATAAGGACAAATAATCAACATCCCTTTAAACCGTTCCCATGTTTCTTGTAGTGTATCCATAGGCTTCTGTCAGAAGCTCAAGATCTCATCAATTTGTTGCGCTGACTTGTTCGACTGATGGAACTTGTTCACAAACGACTTAACTAACTCCTCCCATGTAGCAACGGAATTGATGGGGAGAGAGTTTAGCCAAGTTTGGGCTACTCCTGTCACTGAGAACGGAAACAACAATAGTCTTATTGCCTCTGGAGTGACATTTGGTTGCCTCTGAGTCTTGCAAATCGGCAGGAAGTTCTTCAGATGATGTTGGGGATCCTCAATGTATGACCCCGAAAATAGTTCCTTATTATGCAACAAGTGCAGCATATTATTTGTGATCTGAAAGGACTTATCCTCTATCTGAGGGACTACAATCGCGCTAGCCAAATTGTCCGCTATGGGTTGTACCAGTCATATAAAGGCACCTCTGGTACAATAGGCACCACAGGCGCCACACCCTATGCAGCTGGGTCCACCACATCTTCCCCATTGTTGTTGTTCCTATCATTAAGATCTGCCATGTTTGTTTCAATTTGCTCAATTGTTAATTATTGCTTCCTTTTCCGGTTGGCCCTTTTCAAGGCCTTGAAAACTTTCTCGGAGTCTGGTAAGGCTTCAAATACTTCACCAGTTCTTGATGCATTTCTAGGCATGCACCTGTACAACCGATTCAGCAAACGTTAGAATTTCAATATGTGAATGAAATCGAAGAAAATTGACTACACTTAAGAATTTGTATTTTCTTCCAACTACAATTGATAACACCGTTAATTCCCCAGCAACAACGCCAAAATTTGATCACGCTAAACTATGTCTTCTAAAAAGACTAAGCGGGCGTTGCAAATATAATCTGAGTATTTAGCCCAGAGTCGAATCCCACAGGGAATTAACCTATCAATTATTGTTGTTAGACTTACTCTATTTTCAGTAATCAACTTCCAAAAAGTTATGAATATCACTTTCCGGTATTTTTACTTCTACAACTGAATGAAACTAAGTAAACTAAAATATAACTAATATTGAGGTGTAAACAAATGCGATAAAGATCTAAGGTTATGGTTTCCCCCGTTGATGGAATCTCTTCTTGTATATGTCCTATAGTTTGGCCTAGTTATCTCTATCAATCATGAACACTCATGATATTGTAATTATCTCTCAAGTAATTACAATAATCTACTAGACGCAATCTCTCGAGCTATGCTAGCTAATTTATATTACAGTTCACTTTAGATTGCGCCCAAGGTATCGTTATCTCTAATCCAACCTTTAAACCCTAGGTTATGGATCTCTCCTATACTTTGGTAGTGATGTTGTTCAAAAATTACCTAAATATGCACTCTCTCTCGCGTAGATACACACTAAATAGGTGATACGCTCAATTTACACCTTAAAAGAATGTAAGCGATCGTTGTCAAATATGGTAACCCAAC